>JAAEAF010010069.1:0-32536 GCA_011037195.1 Triatoma infestans
TTAAAGAGCCATCTAGAATTCTTCTTAAACTCAGGTAGTACACCATGTTTAAAGAGCCTCATAAACTCATCTCAAACAAACTTAGGTAGTATGCCATGTTTCTAGAGCCTCCTAGAATTCTTCTTAAACAAACTTTGTCAGAAAAATGTTTCAAATAACGGTAATAGGCCTTTCAAATAACGGTGATTAGTGTGGTTACGAAATTGAAATGAAATTCCATTCACAAAATGGTATTTTCAGTTAAAGGATTTAATCCTATCAGAATCCGATTGTTACAATCTAACGGACTATCAAGTTTAAGCTTCCTGCAATATTTCACATTTTAGTTATGCTCAAATGAAAATTCCTAATGGAAACTCAGTTTCAAAAATTTGACATGATTGCACACTTCTCTTACAGATAAGAGAAAGTATGAAAAACTAGTTTCTCTCCGCCTTGCCGCTATTTTCAACACATCGCCATCAGAGGTAGTCTCGTTGTATTAAGCCAGTGGGAGATCAGACTGTGATTGAGCAAACGATTGTATCATTTCCTAATAACTTAAAGCAATAGGGTTTATTGCGGTAAACCTACACATTTTTCAGAAAATGTTTTATCATTTTTTCACTTTGCCAGGTTCATTGTCAAGCTCGGAACCTTTTAGCTGGATTTTCTAATTCGCCAAAGTATCTATACCTAATTTTTTTTGTTTATTTTAAAGACGCGTCAATATCTGTGCTCATTGGTACAGACAATTCCGTGGTCTTGTTATAGAAGCTTCACCCATCAGGTGACAGAAAGCTCAAGAAAAACCGAAAGGCAAGAAAATCAGCATTGTTGTGCTTGAACCTGAGACAATTTCGCTCCTTCATTTATTTATTTGAGTCTATATCATAATTTATCGGGTTATGTGAAACACTTAGGTCTTCGGATGGAGATCGCGTTAGTGGTTTATTATAAACAAACTTATAAGAAAGTTCTAACGCGGGCTTAATCCGAAGACCTAAGTGTTTTACAAGAAAATGGTCGCAGAATCCTGAAAGATTATTTTGTCGAATTATTTCACTGTCTTTTAGTTTATTGTAAACAAAAATTACAATTCTGTTTGTATTAATTTATTCTTTGTATTTATCTTAATGATTTATGATTTTGTTTAGTTTTTGAATCTTAATTATTTTCTCTGAAATACGAAATAGTATTTAGTTTCCGAATCAAATACAATTGTATTTGCAATACACAATTGCATTCAACTCAAACTTGATAATTTGAAGGTTGAAAAGTTTGTTTAAAATTTACAAAAAAAAAAAACAAAATTTGGCACTCGCCAGACACACCCAATTATGATGGTGACATTCCAAGATGAAGGCCTCAATTCCGTTTCCATCAGAGTATTTAATGACCATGACAATAAAATCTGAACAATATTAGGCCTAAAAAAAAAAAGGTCAGTCTGTTCATTATTAACAAACAACTAAATGGTTAACAAAAAAAAAAAAAATTAATAATAAAAAAAAAAAATAGTTTTATGTTACAATTATGTAAGTGAATAAATTCAGGTTGTTAGGCGCGGATATGTTTATCACATTCAAAAATAAATAAATAAATAAATAATAAAAAGAAAAAGAAAAATATGGTAAAGGAGATAATTAATAATTCACGGCCATACAGTGTACGGAATCCCATTCCTCCTTTCTAATATCGACGAACTCTGGACAGATGTCCTGAATAAGTGCGTTATTTATAATATTAACTTCTTCCTTATTTAATTTTTTTTTAAATGTTTACTATTATTTAATTTATTTAGCTCTCATATCCCGTAAATATAGCAAATGTAATTTTACTTTTTCCTAAGTATTGCGATCGTGCAAGATTTTTGAAATTGAGTTTTCACCGGAAATTCATACTTTGGAGTTTCCTGAATACGAAAAAAAATGTTTTTGCGAAAGGTCTGTATGTGTGTGTGTATGCGCGCGCAGACATAGTGAAAAAAAATTGTTCAGTAAAAACTGTCCTCCGGTTTATTCTTGAAAATCAAAATATTGGCAACATATTATTTATATCTACCTATTAAGAAAACACAACTTTACCCAGAGAAATGTGTCAAATAAAAGTTGTAGTTTCTTGTATGTGTAGTTTTCACATACTTAGTTTAAAGAAAATCGTTCGAGCCATTTTAGAGAAAATAGTAAAAAACTGAAAAATACTTTTCAGCATAAAAACGTACTTCCGGTCATCCGATTTACTTCAAACTCGGAATTTTGACAATTTTTAGTTGATAGAATTGTGTAAAAAAAAAAGTGAAATACCACTTTAGAGGAAAACGTTACCCCTACCCCTCCTCCAAAAGTGCTCTTAAATGAATTTTCCCCTGAGAAATGTTACAAATAGAAGTTGTAGCTTCTGGTATTTTATCCGTCGTAGCACGCATATTCATTTGATTCTTGACTGGTTTTGGATTTTCATTCATCGTCAGAGCAAATTCACCCGAATTCACCAAGTTCGTGTAGAGAGTTCACTTCAAGATAATGTTTCTGTTACACTCATTTGTTGGTTTGTTTGGTACAACCAACAAATGTGAGTGTAACAGAAACATTACATTAAAGTGAACTCTCTACACGAAATTGATGAATTTGCTCTGACCATGGTCGTGAAAATCCAAAACCGTTCAGGAACCAAATGAATATGCATGCTACGATGGATAAAATACCAGAAGTTATCCAGCATTGCGGACCCATCCACATATTCAAATGTTTTGCTCTTTGTATGTGTAGATGATATACAAAGTTGAAACAGCTATCATGAAACAACCCGCCCCGAACTGTGTTTTCACATTGACCAAAATATATGGATGTATCCAATATTTCCATTTATTTTGTTTCTATTTAAATGACTATTAGGCCACAGCAGTATCTCTTCCTTACTTGACAAATTCATGATGATTATAGCTCACCCAGAAAAATGTCTTCCAATAACCGTCGTATCGTCAAAATTATATCATTTTAGAATGCACCAAAAGTTATTTTAATATAATAATCACAAATCGCATTGATCTTATGACAATTATCGTGCTCCCTCCCCTAAGACTAGATTGTAAATTAGCAGTATCTGGACTATTTTATATTTCTAAACATTAACAACATTATTACAAATGTAATTAATCTAATTGTATTGAACTTACTTAATTATAGCGATTCGTAGAATTCGATTTAAAGGTAACAGTAAAAAAAAAAAAAAAGTCAATAATTGAAATAAGAATAACATTTTTGATATAGTAAATTTCATTAAAAATTATTAAGTTACATAATTATTGTAAAGTTATTGTATAAGTTTAATAATAATGTGAATGAATGAATGTGTGTGTATATGTGAAAAAGAGTGAGAGAATGTAGTAATTATGGCTTAATGGTGGTCATAATGTTTATTACATTTGTCAGATTTATTATTTTTATTAATATAATAGTATCATACATTACTTGTAGATTGTGTTTATAATATTATGTAATTTATTAGTTATAGGATAAAAGGAAAATTGTATTATATAATTATAGTTGGGCGACATAATTCTGAATGTTCTTTATACATATATTACTCTTTTAAACTTCAAACACGGCTTGGTATAAATCTGGTTTGTAGATTTACTCAATTATTTGAAGAAGTAGTATCTGATAAGGTATAAAACTAGAATAATGTAATCAATAATGCAAATAAAAGTGAATCGGCCAACTATTTCATCATATAATGAATTACCTATCTGCACGACTTTACAGAATATGTTTTTGTTCTTTTTTTTTTAAATTTTCTCAAAGACGTTTATAACGAAAGTTTTGTGTCTCCCACCCCCCCCCCATCCCCCCGAGATATACAAATTTATTATCAATTATGTGCTTAAAGCAATTTTTTCCATTTCAATAATCAAATTCACAATGCGAATAAATTCTAAATTTCACGCACGATTTCTTTTAGAACCATTTACATTTAATAAGTTACATAACTTTAATGAGTTTACTAAGTTACTTTTAATAATAGAAATGTAATTTATTAGGTTATAATTACAAATTACCTTCAAAGTTGGAATTTTTACTAAATTAAAATGACTTCAATATTAAATGTATAGCTGAGAGTACCTCAATTAAAAATGATATTTAATCTTGAAATATTTTTTTTATTAATTTTGCAAAAGAGTTGTAATAAAAACCAATTAGAAGTTGGCCTTTTTTAGAAGTAAAAAGACAATGGTTGAACCAAGAAGAGCAGAAGAAGATTAGAAAACAAAATAAAATAGAATACATAATTTCAAGCACATCTATTTCTCATCAATAAAAAATAACACTTAATCCCTTGAAAATGGCAAGTATGGTGCCGAAACTTCAGGATATCAATTTAAAAGGAGTGAAGAATTATATTATGTACACTATATGCATTATATTGTTTTAATTTACTAATTGTATAGATATATATATCATATTTGTGGCTATAATATTATATATATGGTTTTTTATACAGGTTTAAGGGCAACGAAGTACGAAGAATATGTAGTATTCCACCCCAATAGTGTGGTAGGTGTGTATAAGTGTAAATGATGTTTATTTTGGGATGAATGTATTTATTGGAATGAGTGTATTTATTTCTGTGATTCTCATATGTTGGAAATAATGATTGAGGGTCGTGACTGGCAAGGTTTGATAAGGTTGGCCGAACAGTGTGGTTGAATCCCAAAAGCAGTTTGTAAGGGCGCTAGGGACCACGGTAGTTGATGCGCCAAAAAAAAAATAAATAAATAAAAAGACCAACTTCTAATTGGTTTTTATTGCAACTACTTTGCAAAATTTATAAACAATTTGTCAAGATCAACATTATATTGATCCCTATACCAACTCCATCTAACTAATGACAATTGAGGGAAGTTCCCTCTTTTAAGTCGGAAAACTCTTTAAATCAAAAGTAATACGTGCATAGTTAATAGATCAATTTAAAGAAAAAGTCATTTTCTTTTGTGCAATAAATAAATACATAATTAAATTGAATTGAAAGAAACTCGCTGTATAATCGACAAAATGCAGAAATATGAAAAAAAAAACCGTTCAGTAATGGTTCCATTTCTGGTCAACCGATTTTCTTCAAACTCGGAATTTGGCCCCTTCATTTTAATTCTTATTAATATTATTTACATTTTAGGATCGTATAACGAAATATCGGTAACGACACATTAAAGTAAAACATAACGTCATTCCTAACCTAAAAACACTAATTGAATTAACCTGGAAAATGTTGCGAATAAAGATTGTAGCTCTTTATATGTATACTTGGGTGCACCAAGTTTAAGGAAAATTAGAAAAAAACTAAAAATCTCTTTAGTGAAGTATTTCCGGTTGACCCCCCTGCGTATTTCCGTTTTTATCAGCTATACTTATCCCACACACATACCCTAAATTAATTTTTCCAAAAGAAAGTTTCAACTAAGAGTATTGACTTTTAGATTTGTAGAGTGTAAACCAAATATTTGGAAAAACTTGGTAGTCGATTTCGAGAAAATGGCGATAAATTGAAAAAAAATCATTCAGAAAAAATTGCATTTTATTAGCCGATTTTTTTTTTTATATTTGATATTTTTTAATAATAATGAAATTCCTCTCTTTTTTTTAAACGATACTATATTTTGCCCCCCCCCCTCCCGAAACCTCGAAAATCAATTTTCCCAGAAAAATATTGCAAATAAAAGTGAGTTTGTAAATATTGTACGACGGTTTTTTAAAAAAATCGAAGATATTTTCGAGATACAATCGCGATTAACTTAAACATATTTTCAGTAATATCGCTTTTCCAATTGATATATTTTGCTTATTGACTTTGGTCAGATCCCAAGCTAGTACCTATTCTGAATATCAAATTTGACCTACTAGCGTATTTTTGAAATATTTTTTTCGTACACAAACACACCAATTGCTAAAATATTTTTTTCTTACTCAGATCATCTCAAAACACGAAGAGAATTTTGGATATATCCTGGCTTTCCTTCAAATTATGGACTACATATATCTATATTTCTCATATTGCAGTAGCCAGTTCTCTGTAGATTTCCCAGTCTAATAATGTAAACAACACACTGATACATCGCTTAGCCACTATATGAAGTATTTGCAGATGATATGTACAACAAAATATGCACAAGCGTTTACAGAAAGGGAAAATCTAGTTCACCATAAAATACACTACGCACAGATTTACATCTGAATTCCTACTGAAGACAATTTAATGTACTTGTGGAAACGCAAAGGATGCCTCAATAGATCTTCACAATTAAAATGGTAATAACTTGTAACCACTCTTCGCCCATAAAATCACATATACATATAGATGGTCTCTAGAATCTTCAACATAATTAACAGTTTCAATTTGGTTGATTTATCACTTTCGTCTTCAGTTTCTTGGAATATCATTTTTCTTCACTATCATTTTTGGTCAAAATTCATATTAATGATGTATATTAAGGTAAATTTAAATTAAATTACATTAAATATATATATTAAAAAAGTTATAAGAAATATTTATAATATTGTATAAATTACTCGTATATTAATGATATTTGAAATCATTAAACTAAAAACACTCAGAGCAAAGCCATAAACTAACAGGTGGTTTTACTAGAGTAGCATATCGCGCAATACGATTATATTGTTGCAATTTCTAAGGATGATTCGCAACTAATTCTAATTCCCCATAGTCCATTATATACATGATCCCAGGAAATAAGGAAAAAAAATATGCACGGTAAACTTCAGAATTATTTGCTCCACATTTTGTTTTTGTTTCCATTCACGGAAATGAAACCCTTATTAATAAACTGATTAATATCAATTTGTTTTCAAAATATAATTGCTTCATCATAGATGATCTTTTGGATAAGAAGTTTTAGCAAAACTGGTAAATCATAGGTTTCGAGTAAGTGAAAAAAAAAAAAATTACAGAATTTTTCACATTAATCAAACACGAACTAGCAGACTTTTACAAACAATATATTTTAGTAAGAACAAGCGACATAATACATAACTAATAGAACAATAATTATAGATATAAGACCCCACTAATAAGTGTACGCAGCAATAAGATAGCAGTTTTTACTTGTACATAGAACTTGTATACATAACTATCCTTCACGCTTCTATTGTCAAGTAGGTCTATTTTGTTACCTTTTTATTAGGCAATTTCATTTTACTTTTAACGAAAAATATTCGGAACAGTAGTAGGGGTGATCTATTAATTCAATTTATTACGATTTGTTAATTTTTTTTTTTAAATTAACTTTAAACCTTTTATTTAAAACTTATAAAAATGAAGCATATTTCATGTCTTAAAATGTATTTTTAAAAACTGCTTGTATACATAGGAACTAGTATCTCTTTAAAGTGTATTTGGTTTCAATAATTGCATTTAGAAAATTGTTTTAAAATAGATACTTTAACAGTATTCGTAAATGATTTAAGGCAAGAAACTAGTAACTTTTAAGTTTCTTTTTTTTATGTTTCTACGATATAACAAATGTTTAATTATAAAAATTCTTTCTCCACATCTTTACGATTATCTATCATGATAAGTTCAATATTATTTTTATTTAATTATTTTTATTATTATTATTATTATTATTATTCTGCATTTTACAATATTATTAATGCATTGTGGTTCTTCATTGTATTGTTGTTGTTTTTTTTTTTTAGATTAAAGTCTTGATAATGGCAGGAAACTCTGGCGAAACGTTGGCATAATTGAAGGTTTCTTTCTTTCACGACCGATCCTCACCAAACAAATTTCTTCATAACATAATTCATCCAATGGTCAACAAATATTTTTATTTCATGTTTATTTTTAGAAATTGCAAAAAAAAACGTATTAAATAATAGCAATCAAATGTGTACACTTATGTAAAAACATGTGATTCAATTAAATTAACAATATTAGGTAATTATTAGCAAGATAACCATTTTTTTTTTGTGATTTGTGAAAAATTCTGAAATATTCTTTTGTGGGACTGCAATGAAAGCTCTAAACTCGTAAAAAATGGATTTTAGTCTAGAAGACTATATTCCTCCCCTCCCCAAGGATGTTCTTCTATTCTGGGTAGTAGGTCAAAGAGGAATCTTAGAAAATGCTTCCTCCCCTTCACTGGTCACGCACCATCGTTGGCATATCTCTGAACACAAGTCTGTCTGTCTATCTTCTAGGCATATTAGCCTAGCTAGGACTAAGTCTTCTAGGACTATATAGCATTCACCACTCTGGATGAGCTCAATGGGTTGCTCGGCGTCTGAAATGCTGATTATTCCAGCCAGTTTTCGTTTCTTTAAGTTAACATGTTCACACACAGTAAGCATTAACCAAAACACATTTTTTCCTTAATTCGTCAAGTGAGTGTTTCACACTAGTTTTTTTTTTTTTCAATATTTCTTCGATAAAATTATTTCTAAGAGTCAGTTATCTGAAGCTGTTTTGCTTATAGCAAACTATACTCACATAAATAAAAATTAATGACAACTAAGTATGTCACTAGGAAATTATATTTTGGAATGATTCCTATCTATATTACTGTGACAGAAAGATTTAATTATGTTTTATAAATATTGGATAATATTTTTTTTCAAAGTTATAGGACATCCTGTTGCTCTACTTAGTTAGTGATCATCTTCAGAGTAGACAATCTACAAATATACTGTCTGCACGACCAAGATGACTATAAGAAATAATAAATATTTTATAGGAGCATAAATCACAACCGCCATAAAAAAAAAGCGTGCCACTACCAAATATATTCTAAGTTATCATACAAAACCTTCTATTTGTACTGTAAAACTTTACCAAAACATAAATTGTGAAAGTAGTATAATAGAGATAATAAAGTGAAACATTTCAAAATAAATGAATAATAAATATTGAATCTATTTTATTGTGTTTTTACTTAAAGTTTGTGATTTGTCAAATTATCGGAATTTAATTTTCACGAGAATACATTTTGGAAATCCTTTAATGAGAAAAAGAAAATCGTTTTAGCGATTGGGTCTATATAATATGAACGTGTTTCTGTCAGTAAACAATATAGTTAAAAAACGAAAAAAATCGTCAGATTTTCAAACATGAAATTCCGTTTAAAAATATGACATTATATGCGCCAAAAGGATGTTATAATGAGTGTATTTATATAACTTTGGTTAATTGATATTTTGAAAAATTTGAAGTTAAAAAAATGCTTAGAAGTATCTTAATACCAGTAAAATGATTGCGATTGGCCAACTCTTATTAGTTATACTTTAAAAGCTTATTCGCTAAGAAATGAAATGATACAATCAGGATCATTAATTACTCGTGTTTAATTTGCACTATTTTCTAGTGTACATGTCCTTTATTAAGTTTATCAGATTTCTTTTATCTTACTGGCGATATTAATTTTTTTTTTTTACTGGAGGGTATTATTAAGTTTTATTAATTATATTTGAGAATTAATTATATTAATATTAATTTGACTTATTTATTTCTTACTATAACTGTATATATATCCAATGTATCTACTTTTACAAATGTTCTTGTGCTTAATTCTCCATGAATACAACTATTCTCTTTATATATTGAAGGCATTGGTTCTACTCCTACAACGTAAGTATTCACAAGGATATTAGGTGATACTGACAGAAGGGAAGGGCGGGCTTTATTCCACTGCGACCTACAATAGAGGTCCATTGTGGATCCACTAAAATTATAGCATATCCTTCAGCTTCGCCCTCTTAAACAGGCCTAGCAAAGCTGAGAGTGGCTACATCATGAAACTAGTGACTTCGAGATTGCTTGTCCTCAGTTGAAGAAATCTTATCCTCGTTAGGCCGGCCCACTCACAAAGTATGTGTACGGAGTTTCTTCCTCGACCCTGCAGAATCGGCCTAACGCGTTATCTGCAAGTAGTAATGGGTGCATGTGCCTATTCATAATAGATCCACTATTAGTCTTATGTCTGGCCCTTTACCGGACGTTGAACTATAGAGGCCCCTAGGGCGGATTATCCAAGGGCATCATTGCTGAAGTCGAACCCGTGACCTCCGCATTGCTAGTCCAGTGCGCTATTACTGAGCACTTGTCTTTACCTAGGCCTAATTATATTCTGTAACATTACCATAAAAATCTTAATTAGAAGCTGGCTTGTTCTAAATCCAAAGGCCGAAGCGTTAAATAAGGAATTTCTTTTCTATCCTATGGTATTTTATCCGTCATAGCACACATATTCATTTAGTTCCTGATCTGTTTCGGATTTTCATCCATCGTCAGAGCAAATTCACCAAGTTCGTGTAGAGAGTTCATTTCAACGAATTGTTTGTGAGTGTAATAGAAACATTACGTTTGAAGTGAACTCTCTACACGAAACTTTGTGAATTTGCTCTGATGATGGATGAAAATCCGAAATCGGCCAGGAACAAAATGAATATGAATTTCTTTTCTGTTTATTTTGATCAATTTTCAAAAATTCATTCCTTGATTACCAAATCGATTTGCTAAGACAATGCTAATTGTTGAGAAAAAAAATCTAGTCCCAGTAAAAATGTATGTTCTACTTTGAAATAATTAAGTTAAATTCGAAATTGTTTAATTTTTGACGCTGAAAAAATGTTTTATTAATCGAGTGCCCATAAAAAAACAAAGAGTGTTTCATTTCTAACTTCTTTTTATTTGTTCAAAGAATGTAAGAAAAATTGCTGATCTGTGTAATTTTAGACAACTTGCGAATATATATTGTATTTACAGATGATTGATAATCTATAATTTAATCAGGTGAATTCAGACCGGATCAAACATCGGATTCTTGAACCACAGACCGATATACTGCCTAATGTGCCCCGTACTTCTTTTTTTCTAAGAAAATTTTATAATAGATCAACGTGCGCTATCTGCTATGTGCATTCAATATTTGTCGGAATTTTTCCCTTGAATTAAAAAATACAGAAAACTCCACTTAGAAGATGATCGTAGAAGATGCATATCCTAATGTGGACTGTAATATTAAGAATAGCAGGAAATGATCTTTGGAGGTGGAATTGATAAACCCACGAACTGCGCTATATACACAATTTATGTTGAACGGTTTCACTGTGTAAGAAGAGAAGAATGACCGGAGGGATGAGTTAATGATGATGATGGTTGGTAGCATGATGAATACAGAGTGGTGGTGGTTGATTCCGCAGAGCTGGAAAGCATCAGAGACATTTTCCGTGGTAGCGGAAATACAATAGAGTTGATATTGTAGAGTTGACTATGGAAGAATGATATGACTAGTTACACCTCTTGCCTGTTCTAATGATGGTGAGCTAGTGTGGGGACCTTTCAAGATTGATGTTGATTTAGCGACACAAATTATCTGATGAGTCATTCTCTTCAATTGGATGACTATTTTTGATTTGGAGATTGACTTGTACTCTTTAGAATACAGTCGGTGCCTCACCAAAGTTGATATTATGGTGACTGGACTCTTCTGATGATCAGCTTACATAGATTTCTCTTACTGATAGTGAAAGCTTTTACGTGAGAGGCCAAATTGAATTCATTAGATAAAGGGAGTAATGTGTAGTTGACATGCCCTTGGTGCGCGATTGAAGCGCCTTGATGCGGTTCCTGATGTAACTATTGAGTCCAGTTTTTTCAGTTTTTCATTCACATTTTCAAGGAGTCAATGAGTCCTTTATCTATTTGGCTGTGGAAATTGAAGATTAGAAAATAAAATAATTATTAAAATGTTTTGCTTGAAATCGAGTCTGAGTCAGGAATGATTACACTGATTCACCATATCATCTTACTGAACAAGAATTAATAAAAAAATAAATAAAAAAACTGTCAAAGTAGATAGCGTTTGTTTCATTATCAAGAAAATAAAAAGAGATACGCAGTAAAAATAGTTTCCTAATGGAAAGAATTAGATTGTTCTATTTTAAGTTAATGAGCTTTTTATATTATGTTCTAACAGATATCTTAACAATATATATGTTTACTGCGAACTATAATAGATACAAATTACTATGGAAATAAAATTAATTATTTCAAACATGTGGAAAGTTGTAAGGTCACAACTAATAGTTTAATTTCTTAAGTTGTAATAACTTGTTATTAAGTTATAACATTGAATTGATTTAATACCACACCTATCATGGTTTTTATGAATATTATATATATTATATATTATATAGATATCTTCTTCTTCTTTTCTTTTTTAATATATACATTTTTTAATATATAATTTTTTAATAAAATTGAAATTGAAATTTTCTTCAACTTCTATTCTCATATTTATTAAGGACTCACTAATTTTAAAAAAGAAACTAATTAATATTATTAATGTTTAAGATTACAAAGCTTAGCAATTCGAAATGTAAAACATTATGTTACAGTCACCATTTTATTCTCTCTGTAGTTTCAATTGCACCAATAGTGAGTTCATTTTTCACTGTAAGGCTATGAATTTTAAACTAACAAACATTGGTTTTGGTTCAGTGAATACTAACTATAGAAATATCCTCAAAAGTTCAATAATAAAGTCATAGAGAGCAAATTTAGCAAAGATTGTTTATTAACAACAATTAGCAGTTGTAGTTAGACAAGATAAAGAATTTCTGTAGTACTAAAATGTTGAAACTTCGCAGAAAGAATCAATTTATACAAGTTACAAATGATCACATACAAAAGAAGGCAATTATATCAAGAAGTGCTAAAATATTATTATTCGTCCGCGCTGTAAAGGCTGAATAACATGGGGTAAAAAAAAAAAATAAATAAATTTACTTAGTGGCAATACTGTGCATCTTGAAGAAGGGAAGAGCAATTTAAAAAAATTTCGAGCAAGGCATGAGAGAATAACAGTCAAATGAAACATAGGAAATAAAGCTCTGAAGAGGCCCATTTCCATGCAATTTATAAATAGCTATCGTTTGAGGTGAATTGCAATAATAGCATCTCAGACAAATACGCTAGATTAGTAACGAAATTAAGAGGGGAGTTTTTTTTTTGAATTTGAATTATAAACCTTATATTCATGGGAACAACTCTTTGTGTTCCATATGTAATTGAGTGTAATTGAGAATGTATTTCATTTCCTTAGCCGGCGTTGCATCTTCAATTAAATAAGAAACATTTAGAGCTCCGAGGTTCAGTTCATGGCCCACAAGGACCTGCCTTATATATTTACACTATTAAGACAACATTTAGAAAATATTTCGTTGAATATTTTAATTATTATTAATATAGGGAGTTGCGGTTTTCTTTCATTCGGTTCCTTCAAATTTATAATTAAAAATAATTTCAATATTCTAAGAGTTCATGTGCGATAATTATGCGAAAATCGTAACCTTTGGCTACAAATCGTTCTTTCCAAGGCCCCCGGGTCCTTATATAGCTAACGCAAAGAAGCAACAACAATAAGCCGGGTTTAGATTAAAAATTCAACCTTGAATCAGATTCATCTTATGGCTGTCCTAATAAACTGAACAATAATCTTAACGCACACTATCATAAGCTCTTTCATAGATATACTGTTTTGACCAAAAAATCGTGTAGCGTATCATTTCAAAGCAATCTGTATAATTTGAATGAGTATGTCCTCTTTTACTATACAAAACAAACCAGGCGTATTTCATTTTTAATCACTGATATTTCTTTAGGCTACAATATTGCTGTAACGTATCCCAACCAGATGTCTAAGAGATGTTAGTGAAAGACAGAAACATCTCATTTTCAGTTTACATTTCCACTGTCAGTTAAGCGTAGTTATTTTGCTGTCATGCAAACTTTTATGGAAAACAGTAATAGATTATTATAGCCCAAAAGAAATCTTAAATTTCTCTTTAATAAGTGACTTTTTAAACCAGCACGTAAATCCAGTAGTCTGAAATACTTGATTTTTTTTTCAGCAACTGGTGATAAGCAGCTTGATTATAATATTCAAATCTTGTCCTCGAAACCGTTTATGAATATAATAATTTAAGAGAATCAATAAGATAGCACGAATAGAATTTTTTTGCCGTATTTAACAGCAATTTTTTTGCTTAATTTACTTATTAGGTTTCCAATGTATCAATCAATAAACCCTGGAGAAATTAATTAGGAGGACTGCATTTACAGATTGTCTTGTACTCATAATATGTATTACAATCAGACTCAGTTAAAATTGAATCCCTCTGCCGCTAAGTGCATAGTTCTCTGAAATTAATTAATGCCTATTTTTTCAGCCGAGCTTAACGTCCAACTACCAAATTAGGTGTCGTGGGTGGGTGGACGCGGAAGCACATACTTTAGTATTAACATTTTTTAAATTAAGGTAAATTTAACAGTTTCACGCGGGAAATTCTAAAATTATTTTCATTTGTATTGCATTTCCTCATTGAAAAAGGCAACTACAGGTTTTTTGCTGCAGGTGGGGAAAACTTGAACTCGCACACACCACCTAGCTGACTGTTCCACCAGGAAAGGTTTGAAAATAAAATAAATAACTCTCTTATAACTACAAAATAAAAAAAAAATAACCAATACAATAATTAGCATTAAAATAATCTTACGGCTATTAATTTAAATAAGATTTACTTCATTAAATATCAGAGCAACTGAAATAATGCAGACGACCTTGTTTGTAGCCACAACTCGCCAATGTTTATAAAAACAAATGGTCATGATCATGAAAATAAAAAAAAAACAATTAACTTTTTTATAACATATAATGATCTTGTTTTAATTTCTTTTAAACTGATTCACTTTGTTGAATACATTTATATAATCAATTAAAGTAACAAAGTTGTAATAATAGCAATATTTTATTACTATATATATAGTAATGGAATACATTAAATGATAATGGGTTCATAACCCTTTTTGTTTATTTGTTTAACATTTCATCCTTTCCCATTGAGAAACAAATTTTATATCAGATTGTATTCTGCATTTTATTCCCATATATAATATAATTTTGATAATTATGTTTAGAATTTATGGTACAGCAACAATAAAAAGTAATAATTAATTAAATAATATATATGTCTGGTGCACACAATGTTGTCAACAATGACAGACATACGGATAGACGTGCGTCCTAGATTAAACAATATTTTACAATTATTATGTAATAATCATATTCTTTTCTATATATATATATATATATATCTTCTTTTTTTTATTAGCTATTATATTTTACTTTCTAAGTTCAATAATTATATCTAGCGACATTTTAATGTACATAATTCATATGAATTTGTTGTACACACGCACGTTGATCAAATTTGTGAAATCATTTATTTAATGCAATAAATTAATAATTATTTATATATATTATAATTAATATTAATTATTGTCACTTAAAGCTGTAAGAGAAAATATTTACAAAAAGTGTCAAATTTTCAAAACAATCCACTAGTTTTAAAGGTTGTTTGAATATGAAAAGAAAATAATATTTTCATATAGTAACGTTTATGTTTTCAAACAAAGTTTTCGTGGTAAGTGAATAGAATATTTCATAAACGAAATATCGCAAGAAACTGAAACATGAATCATTCCGATTCACCACCATCGTATCGCAGAGGCTATGTGTTGTTTTTTTTCGTGTCCCGCGAATTTCCATGCAGGTATCAAACGATATCTACTTATTTTTATGTTACAGAAAAAATATAATAATAATATGATATCAAACATGTTCATTATGGACAAAATTTGGTATTTATTCCAATAATGATTCTAGTGGTTTTCTTTCTGAGATTTCTTTAAATTATTGGAAGAAAAATCCTATTATTCCCCACTCCAATAGACTTTTTTTCACTTTCTACAAGAATATCCACCAGCGAAGGACTCTATGGCCTTGTTTAATTAAGGATTTGTGTCATATTTAAGAATATTTTAGATTAAAAAAATTGATTTTGCTACTGAAGAACAGAGTCATATTCACAACAACTAGTCCACTATTTTACAAATCTTTTAAATAGATCAAAAAATCTGGTATGAAACACTCACAGAACTTTCTCTTACTCCAGTTCTCGAAATTATAATTGACACATAGTTTGTGTACCAAATTTAATGAAATTCGTCGAAAACTTGAAAAAAACCTGTCCAGTAAAAGCACACTTCCGGTTTACTAATTTTCTTCATACTCGGAATTTTAGCCATCTATTTATTACTAATTAATTTTGTTTGGATGATAGAATTGTATAATCAACTGTGATAGCACTTTAGAGAAAAATATAACCCCAATCCCAGCCATAAAAGTGTCCTTAAATGAATTTTCCAAGAGAAATATTTTAGACAAAAGTTATAGATCTTTGTATGATTAGTTTATATACGAAGTTTCAAGAAAATCGTCCGAGCCATTTTTGAGAAAATCGCGGAAAAGTGGAAAAATCATGTAGTAAAGTGGTAAAGTGGCACTTCCGGTTATCCGATTTTTTTTTCAAACTCGGAATTTCAACAACATATTCAATTTTAATTAACATTATTTAGATGATAGAATTGCCTAATAAACTGAAAGAGCACTTTAGATGAAAACCTAACCCCACCCTTCCTCCAGAAGTGCCATTAAATGAATTTTCCCGGAGAAATGTTACAAATAAAAGTTGTAGCTGTTAGTATGTGTAGTTGATACACTAAGTTTGAAAAAAATCTTGGAGCCATTTTTGAGAAAACCACAAAAACGTAAAAAAAAAAACTAGTGAAGTGGTACTTCCGGTTGAGGAATTTTGACAGATGACCCACTGTCGGATCCCATGTTGATAACTAAACAGAATATCAAGTTTGAACTTTTTACGCTTTTTCACTTTTGAGCTATGCTGTTCACATACATACATACATACATACATAATAAATACATAACATACACACACCCCCACACACACACACACACACACACACACCTACATACAGACATTTGCTTTAAAACCACTTTTTTGGACTCAAGGGACCTCAAAACGGATATTTCCGGTGAAAATTCAATATCGAAAATTTGACACGATTACAATACTTCCTCTTACTAGGAGTAAGAGAAAGTAAAAGAAATATTATTAAATCAAAATGGATAAAGTTTAAAACTTTTAAAAGTGAATTATGCGATTAACATTAACTGTACTAAAATGGACAGTTAAGTATACGTTTTCTGGGCATTTTCCGGCTTTTGTTTTTTAACACAATCGATTAGGTTTTTTTTTTTTAACACAATCCTTCAAAGAGAACGATCAACATGGATTCAAATGCAATTATTTAGTATTATAATCTAATACAATATATTACAGTCGCTAATGAGAGGATTCTGAAGCATGCGTAATGTAAAAATATTAAAACTACACACCTAAAACACATGTAAAAAATTACCGACAATAACAGTTAAATATTTTTTTATATTAATTAAATAATTTTATTGAATTTATTAATATAATTAAAATTAATTAATTTATACAAGAAAATTTATGTAACAGATGTGTAAATGCAACTAGTACAATTTTATCAGTCTTTATTATTAGCCCATTTTTTACAAGTGTTCCTAATATTTCGTTTTGTAATATTTAAGTGTATTTCATATTTATGAATTGTGTTTTGTAATATAATCGGATTCCCAATATATTCCTTCGTGGCAAAGTCGTTGCAAACCAACATCAGTGTGTCTATGTCCATTCCATCTAAACACCATAACTTCATAACCTAACTCTTATCCATTCCATTTACTACGCTTATGGTACTAGGGATTGTAAATTTACCGACTTTTTCATTTACCGGGTAATTCGGTAAATGAAAATTAAAATACCGGTTTACCGGTAAATTACCGGTAATTTTTGTTTTGTTTTAGAATAATACATATTTCGTATGTTTTTTTCTGTAATAATACATAAATAATTTGTTAGAATAATACATATTTTGCACAATCTTAAGGCATAATATTAGAATCTTGTAAATAAATATTTGTATTTAATTATTTTAAACAGTTGTTAGAAGTAAAAAAATTTATTTAAGGTTCAAATTTTATTGTTATTTTACAATAATATTGCATTAATGCCCTGTCATAATGTGGTGTATTCAAAATTGCTATTAATTTCAAAAAATACGTGAAATATTTACATATTATTATTTTTTAAATATTAAAAAAGGAGATATTTACTTTAGTCTTTAAGAAAAATCGTTGATTGTAAAGATTTTAAACCTTTAAAAATCTCAAAACACTGCAAGAGTACAAATCACATATTATGCTAATTGTAACTAGCGATTTCTGTACGATTTACAGCGGCTCTCAAAAACCCAAGAAAGTTTAAATTAAAATTAAACAAAAAAATATCTCACATAAAATTAATAATTAGGTCTATATTGTTGCTTACACTTATCTGTTTTTTTTTTTTTTATATTTTCATGTCCCCTTTAGCCCTTTTAAATATCTTAAACACAATATTTTCTACATAAAAAATTTCTAGTATGGATTTTTCGTTTACCGAACGTTTTTTTGGCAA
Source organism: Triatoma infestans (assembly GCA_011037195.1). Classification (NCBI taxonomy): domain Eukaryota; kingdom Metazoa; phylum Arthropoda; class Insecta; order Hemiptera; family Reduviidae; genus Triatoma; species Triatoma infestans. The sequence goes on from JAAEAF010010069.1 coordinate 18,459, forward strand.
TTTATCAGTTAACCGGTAAATCAGTAAACCGATATACAATCCCTAGTTGGTACCATTGAAATGGATGTCCTAGCATCGTAGAAGTCTTGGTGATTTAAGGCGGAAGTTTCACCAAGGCAAGTTCTTTCAGTGTGCATTGCAGCAAAAACACATCTCTTTGGGCCCAGATATTGTTAAAGAGGTAGCCGAAATATGCACGGGTGAGTTTTCGTGTCTTGGCTCAAAATCCCCTGAGGTAATTCTATTGCTGGTTCACAGTATTCTAATTTTAATGCTGTAAGATGGGTGATGAGTTCCGGATATGTGAATTCATTATTTGAAAGGAATATTGAACTATTAATTTCTCTGTTAACTAGTAAGAGGAAATATTGTGATTATGTCAAATTTTCGAAAAAGAGTTTACAACGGAATATATTAGATATATTTTGAGGTCCCCTAAGAACGAAAAAAATATTTTAAGAGAAATATTCGGTGTGTATATAAATTATCTGAATAACGAAAAATCGAAAGAAGCTAAAAATTAGTATTCCCCTCGTACAGGTACTAATTTTTTTTTTCAGTTTTTCGCGATTTTCTCAAAATGGCTCCTAAGATTTCGTTTGCACACGTAAAAACCTATGAATGTCATTTGAAACATTTTCTCGGGAAAATTGATTTTTGGAGGGTTTGTGGAGGGGGGGAGCAGTAGCGTTTAATATTTTACTAAAGAATAAATTGGGTACAATGTATGGTTCTACTACCCTTTTATATAATACTGATGAAATTCCAAATTTGAAGAAACTCCGGTTAACCGGAAGGACGACTTTACCAGAATAGGTTTTTGAGTTATTTCTAATTATTTCGAAAACGACTATAACGGTTTCCTTCAAATTTATAATGCTAAGCACAGAATAAACCTATCACTTTTATTTATAACATACTGCAATACAGTAAATTCTGCAAACAGTAATTCTAAAAGTTCACGAGCCGTGCTTTTATCATGCTATTTAAATTAAAATAGAATTTTTTTTTTGGAAAATTTGTTATATAGTTTAATATATGATGCATAATGTGATGGATAACCTTCCACCACTCCACATTTACGTCCAAGGCGTTGCAAGAGCAGTTGTGGCACGACTGCAACAGGGTCAAGCTCCCATTTATCCCAGGCATACTGGGAATTACCAAGACCTATGGGAGGAGTTAAAGGCGGACCCGATTTTGGGTCTGCCTACGGACATAATGACTCCTAGGTACGACTTCCAAAAACCCTTCAAAGTCTTGATATTAGACAGAGGCGCATGGAAGAATGGGCCCCCAATTACAGGCGAATCTATGTGGTACACGGACGGGTGCAAGATGGAAGATGGAGTGGGAGCCGGCGTGTACGGGGCTCATCCGAGATGTAATATCTCGGTGAGCCTGGGAAGGCTAGCTACGGTCTTTCAGGCGGAGCTAGTCGCGATTATTATCTGCGCCGCCGAAATAAGAAGACGGGGAGTGTATAACTCCAGAGTCGTCATTTATTCGGATAGCCAGGCTGCTCTGCGGGCAATTGACTCGTGGGAGATCAGCTCAAGGCTGGTGTGGGACTGCCTAGGTGCACTCAGGGAAATTAGTAGCCATAATAAGGTCTTCCTGGTTTGGGTACCTGGGCACTCGGGTTACAGAGGCAATGAGGCGGCGGACCGCCTGGCCCGGGAGGGTTCAATGAGAGCACTTATCGGGCCGGAGCCGTTCTGTGGTGTCTCAAGATGCCTCAGGAGTGCATCCATTAAGTTATGGATGCAGGACCGATCAAGGGAATGGTGGGTCAAAACTCCAGGCCAGAGGCAGGCGAAAACGTTTATTCATAGCCACTCGCCCAAGCTAACTGCGGAACTACTCCAATTAGGCCAGGTGGCCATAAGGATAGCAGTTGGCGTTCTCACTGGCCATTGTAGATTAAATAAACACATGCACCGCATGGGCCTGGCAACGGATAGCCTAGGTAGGTTTTGTCAGGAGGAAGAGGAGACGGCACTGCATGTGGTATGTCAGTGCGAGGGGCTGGTCTGGCTAAGGTACCGCCTCTTTTGTAAAGAGAAGCTGGTGCCAACAAGCCTCAGCCAGGGCCCTCTCTCGGACCTATTAAGTCTTTTAAGGCAAGCAGGACTCGAGAGGGTGCTCTGACTGACCACCTGGGAGCCCCCCCCCAATTCCATAGTCGGTTAAGGACAGGATAGCGGGAGGGTCTCCAACTCGGGGGGTGCCACAATAGATCCTTGGGGTGTCGCGGTGGCGTAGGCTGAAGAGCCAATTCCCCCGTTAGAATCTATCTATCTATCTAACACATCAAACAAGTAAAAGAGTCTTGTAAAAGCAAAAAGAAAAAATCCCTAGACAATGTCACGTATAGTGCCGTAACGTTGGGAGCCAATTCCCCCGTTAGAATCTAATCTAATCTAATGTGATGGATGCTAGAAATATATTTTATGTGAAAAATATTATTTCAAGAATATTCTAACATTCACTGGCAAAAAGGGTACACCCAGGTAGAAGACTACAGTTACGAGTAGAGAGTTCATAGACTCTGTCACCTTTGTTTTTTGCCCTTTTCAAAGGGGGAAGATTTGTACTGACAAGAGAAGGCATTCTTTCAAGACAGTCTGAATTAGACATTCTACCAGTAAACGTCAGTGCCAGTTATAAGTTAAAACATAAGAGTTTATTCTAAGTAGTTTCAGTATATTAATAAGCATATTATTGTGTTATTGAAAAGTATTTAAATTTCTTTAAAGATGATATATTTAATTTAAGCTACCAGTGTTTTATTAATTATTCTTATTACTTCTCTTCTTTTTGAACATATATGGGCCCTTTACTAAACCGCTCACGCCACAAGCTACTACTAAACTACACTAAGCAACATCACATACCAAATAAATTAATTTAAAAATGAAATTCAATAGAATATTCAAGAAATTTCCACTGAGAAAATAATTGTAAAAGCAATAAAATTATCTGGTGGATAATTTTTTTTTTTATTATTATTTAGTAAATTGAAAATTTTACGTACTTGTTAATTTGTGGATTCTGGTTGATAATATATTATGAACCAGATGTATGCTTAGTGTAGTTTAGTAGTAGCTTGTAGCTTGAGGTTTAGTAAAGGGCTTGTATGTATGTTCAAAGAGAAGAGAAGTAATAAAAATAATTAATAAAACACTGGTAGATTAAATTAAATATATTCTTTATAGCTATTTAAATGCTATTCAATAACACAGTAATATGCTTATTAATATACTGAAACTAGTTAGAATAACATCTTATGTTTTAACTTATAACTGGCACCGATGTTTACTGGTAGAAAGTCTAATTCAGACTGTCTTGAAAGAATGCCTTCTCTTGTTAGTACAAATCTTCCCCCTTTGAGAAGGGCAAAAGACGAAGGTGATAGAGTCTATGAACTCTACTCGTAACTGTAGTCTTCTACGTGGGTGTACACTTTTTGCCAGCGAATGTTAGAATATTCTTGAAATAATATTTTTCACATAAAATATATTTCTATATTTCTGGCATCCATCACAATAACCAGTAAAACTGATCCTTATAACTGAACAAAGTTTCAGTACATAATATATCCAAATTTCTTAAAACAAATGAAAAATGTAAAAAAAAAACAAAAAAAGAAAAGCCCAAAAAATAATATAAAGAACTTGTCCGGGGGGGGGGGCAACCTGAGGTCAGTTAAGGTGCGCCATTAAATGTCAAGATTACTTTCTCTTAATAAATTCAATACATTAATATTTTTTTTTTTTAAACCGTAATTTAATAGAATTTTATTTAATGTTCAACGTATAAATGTGGGAAAGAGCAGCTTAACTAGAAATCGTCATTTTATTCAAATTTACTATTTTACTTTAACTTTAACTTTAATAAAAATAATATTATCAATCAGAGCAATACTAACTAAACCATAAAGTTATAAGCGTGGACACCTTTGAACAAAAATTAATATTTTTTTTATTTTACAGTAAAAGCTCTCCATCTAAGTACACTCTCAAAGTTTAAGTATTAAATAATTTAACATTTAGTAAGTTGTATTACCTGTTGATCGTCAATAAGTTTGCCATGTTTATTTCAATATTTCTTTTTCTGTTTTTTACTTTTCTTTTTCTTATTCGATTGAAAGATAAATCGATTTAATTGACGTCAGTATTAAAATAGATGCTTTTTTGTTTTTTTTTTTTTTTTTTTTTTTTTTTTTTTTTTTTTTTTTTTTTTTTTTTTTTTTAAATATTTAATAGAGAGAGAGCGAAAGAAAGAAGAAGGAAGATTACATTATTTGGAATATTCTGTTATGTTTTTAAAAAAGTTATGTATTTATTTTCTGTTTGTCATCTGTATTGAGTAATATTTATGTTATTGAGTCAAACTATATCTGTATTTAAACAGTTATAATAGTTTAATAATAAAAATAAATAATAAATAAAGTTATAAAAAGAACTGAAATTTACAACAGTAGCTTTTTTTATATATCAGTTTCAAAATGAACATAATTACTAATATTTTTCCTATCTAGATTTAGGGAAAATTGTATAATTCGTTTTACTTAACTATAAATTGTTTTGGCTTCTATTTTTATTTATTTATTTATTTATTTTACAAAAAAATCAGCAAAAGGTTTGAGATGAGTTGAGTGGCACTTTGTAAATTTCGGATTGAAGGGAAATGAGAAAGATGTCTACTGAACTATTATTCACTACAACACGCTTCGAATTTCTCGAAATTTGCTCCAATGATTTTCTTTAAACTTCATGTACTTACTATACAAATGCCTATAACTTTTATTTAAAAAATTTTTCCAAAATAATTAATTTTTTTGATGGTTCTGTGGGAAATATAATAAACTTGAGTTGAATGTGTGGTATGGCTCCAGATAAGGCCGCTCAGGAATCCTCACCACCAAATTTCATGGCCAGCCTAACTAAACATTGTAACGTTTAGAAAATTTATTGATTAAATTACATTAATTAAAGTAAGAGAAAGTCTTAGACGTAGATGAGGCTAGTATAGTGGGGAGTTGTGATAAGATATTAGGTCATTTGGAAATTAGAATGGAGGAATAATTCTTTTAAAATATCGAAAGGCAAGTAAGGTGTTTGTTTTTTTTATAAGAGTTCATCAGAAATTTCATTTAAATAAATAAGAGTTAAATGATTTCAGAATGAAATGTTTGGATTCTTTAAATATTGTTGAATTGTTTCGCAGATCGCCATAAGGATCGTAGTTCCTTGGGATCACATAGATCAGGTGTGTAGAATTAGGTATAAGTATAATATTATTGATAAATTTTTCCAGTCTCTTGGTTTCTGTTATTAAAGTTCTGTTTTCTTTTCAGTCATGAATATGGAGTTCAAGTCAATCAACCATATCTATACATAGTACTAAGTAGGTAACTGGAGAACTTAATTTCTTTGTTGTTAATATGGGCTAGAGGACAATTTTACCTACAATGAAGTGAAAGTAGTTTGTATTTATTTGTTTGTTTTTTTTTTGTTCAACATGGTTTTCCATTTTTCACTCCATGATGAAATGAGGTCAAGGTATTACTGAATTTTAGGAGGAAGTTTGAACAATAGGACTGCGGTTTGCAAATTAAAAAGTGTAGTAACATTGTTTGGATTCTAGTCAGAAGGGTATCCGGGTGAGAGACAAATTTCATCAACTTAAAGCTGAGCCAAGAATGCAGCAACAAATTGAAATTGAAATTTTTTCAATATTTCACTTATCTTTTTCTTTTTACTTTTTCTTACTCCTAGTAAGAGGAAGTATTGTAATCGTGTCACATTTTCGAAATCGAGTTTTCATCGAGAAATATCCGTGTTGAGGTCCCCTGAGTCCAAAAAAGTGGTTTTTGAAAATGGTGTGTGCGTGTATGTGTGTGTATGTATGTATGTTTGTATGTATGTTATATGAACAGCATAGCCCAAAAACGAAAAACCGTAGAATTTTGAAACTTGATAATCCGTTTAGGTATCACCTGGGATCTGACAGTAGGTTATCTGTCAAAATTCCTCAACCGGAAGTACCACTTTACTGAATTTTTTTTTTTTACTTTTTTGCGATTTACACAAAAATGGCTCCAACGATTTCCTTCAAACTTGGTATATCAACTACACACATAGAAAGCTACAACTTTTATTTAAAACATTTCTCCAGAAAAATTCATTTAAGGACAGTTTTGGGGGAAGGAGGTGGGGTTAGGTTTTCTCTAAAGTGCTATTAAAGTTTATTATACAATTCTGTCATGTAAATAATTTAAATTAGAATTTAAATGTGTTCTTGAAATTCAGAGTTTGAAAAAATCGGATGACCGAAAGTGCGTTTTTACTGAAATGTATTTTTCAGTTTTCTGTTTTTTTTCACTACACATATCAAGAGCTACAACCATTTTTTTCAAACATTTCTCCTGGTGAAGTCATTTAAGGGGGATTTTAGGGGAGGGATGGGGTTATATTTTTCTCTAAAATGCTATCATACTTAAGATTATACAATTCTATCATCCAAACAAAATTAATTAGAAATAAATAGATGGCCAAAATTCCGAATTTCAAGAAAATTAGTAAACTGGAAATGCGCTTTTACTGGACAATTTTTTTTTCAATTTTCAACGAATTCCAACGAATTTCGTCTAATTTGGTGCACAAACTATAAAATTTGTCAATTACAATTTTGAAACTCGAGTAAGAGAAAGTTGTGTGAGTGTTTCACACCAGATTTTTTTCAAAATAAATTAGATCTAAATATAAATTAATAGAGGTTATAGGCTGAGTGGTTATAGGCATGGGCCGCCATGCTGAATGCGTTGTGGTAATGTGGTTCGATCTCGGGTCTTGGCCTTGGAATAAGTATATATAGTAACATAGTTTGCTATCTGCCCCGCCCAAGTCACCTGTTGGACATAAAGAAGTCCGCCTGATAAAGTAGGGAATACTTTAGTATAAATTTATACAATCTTAAAAGCTTCTTGTTTGTTCCCAGTTTTAATAGTGTTAATAAAAAATTTTAAAAGAAAAAAGTCTTCTACGTATTATTTTTATTCGAAAAAAATGCTAAGTCACTGTATAATTAGTAAAAGAATTAATAAAGGTAATAATCTGTAGGATTTTCGTAGTTTGCGGTATATTTACTACAAAACAGGGGATAAAAGCGTACAAAGTAAAGTAATAGTAATTACTTTCTCACCTCACTTACATTGATTAGTTTCACTATATACCCGATGTTTCTGACACCTGACCAGCTGTTAAATGCCACAGTAACATCTATCAAACTAATTTATTGTGATCAATCAGTCAAAAGTCAAATTTCTTATATATGCTATCAATATTTTGACCGAACTGTGACAGCTTATAAAAATCTAAGTTATGCAATCAAAACAAAACTAAAATTCATAGTGAAAGGGTGGTGATGATGTAAAATGATTTTTTCAAGTAAAAACTATAACGATTTGAAGGTTATTATTGAGAGAGGAATTACATTCAAAATTATTTCAAAATTTCTAATAAGTAGTTAGAAATGTATCTAGCTTTTTACAATCATATAGCGATGACTTTAGAGATATAGAGGGTGTTGCAGTGTTTGGCTGACGGATTGAAATCCATGTCTATAAGAGTAACTTGTTTATATATACCGTTATATATCATTTGGCAAAATAAATAAAGTGCTATTATTATTATTATTATTATTATTATTTCCATTTATTTTTTCCGTTTGCAAATAGCATCAGCGGGGGGAACAATTCCAACCCACTGAAGACATTTCATTTTGTTATAAATTGAGGAACTTCCTCACCAGCCTCGCTGTGTCCAATAAAACAGACTTCTGCGCCTTCTCCAACAACCAGGGTTCCAGCTCGAGTTCCTGCAGATTCTTGACTGTCTCAACAGGTACTAGGCCATTAGCCGATATGACAATCGGAATTACCCTAACCACATCCAGCTGATACATCTCTTTGATTTCAATCGCTAGATCCTGGTACTTCCGCTTCTTCTCGGCTAAAGTTTTGCGGGTATTGTCGTCCAAGGGAATCCCTACATCTATTATCTCGGCTGCCCTTTTTCGGGTATTTAAAATAAGGATATCCGGTCTATTGTGCATGATCGACCTGATCCCAATGCACCTTAACCCCGTCTTTTTCCACTATGGCCTTCGGGTAATACCTGTAATAAGGAAGCTCCTCTCTCTCTGACACAATCCCGAGCCTGATTACCAGCGCCTGATGGAGCATGCGCGCTACATTATTGTGCCTTGAGAGGTACTCAGTGTCTGCTAAATTCGAGCACCCAGCGATGATATGCTGAATGAACTCTACTGCTGCGTTGCACAGCCTGCATCGGTCAGAGATTTCTCGCTCCCCGATTATGTGCCTCCGGTATGATCTTGTCGCAATCACTTGGTCTTGGATTGCGAGCACAAATCCTTCCGTCTCCGGAAAGAGTTTACCTCGCACGAGCCACTTTACTGATATCTCGCGAGAGATACTGTCTGCCTCCAACGCCGCATAATACCGGCCATGGAGCTTCCTTGGCTTTCCATATAATAATAATAATAATAATAACAATAATAATAATAATAATAATTATTATTATTATAGAGGGTGTTGCTATAGAGTCAAATCCATTGGGGGCTTAGAGATTTATCGTGGGTTCCTGAGGTGTATCAAACTGTCTGTACATAGTATGTAGCGATCTGTAATATGTAGTATATGTAAGGGTAAGTGAGTTTTAGGGATTCGCTAATACATATCAACTACCTTTGCAAGCTCTAGTATATTGTTTTCTTGTGTTGAGGGACACCCCTCAACTGTTCTAGTATCCTTTGAAAATGACACGTTAAGTGTTGAAACATTGGGAAACATTATAGTTGAAACAATAAGAAAATAAATATAATATTATGGCCTGTATAATTGTTCATTTAAACATCCCTAAGAAGTATATAGTGCGTGTTCGTGTTGTTACCTATAGGTAGCTAATTTCCTAAAGATGTGGCTAATCTAATTATCCTCTCTGGGAATCTAGCGAAGTGAAATTTTAAGTTTTTATTCTATAGCAAGTCAAATGGGAGAATTATCCTGTAAAAATCAATTATTAATTATTCAATCTTGATAAAATTCCAACTAAAAGGTGTTTTAGTGACAATTTTCAATTTTCACTTTCTCTTACCCCTAGTAAACAGGAAGTACTGCGATCGTGCTAGATTTTTAGAAATTATGTTTTCGCCGGAATTTACGGAATGTGAACCAATGTTTTTTTTAGCGAATGGTCTGTATGTGTGTGGGTGAGACTATGAGTGTCTATATTTTAACAGGAAAGTCACAGGAAGCTCAAACTTAATATTCCGTTTAGATATAACATCGCATCAGTGTGGAAGATTTCGGTTAAATCCATCAACCGGAAGTGCCACTTTACTGAATGGTTTATTCAGTTTTTCATGAATTTCTCAAAAACGTCTTTAATGGTTTTCTTTAAACTAGCAACCCACAATATCTATCACTTTTATTTGTGATTTTTTTTCCGGGAAAATTGATTTTTTAGGGGTTCTGGGGGGGGGGGGGACAATAGCGTTATGCTTTGCTCTAAAGTACCATTTCAGTAAAATACGTGTATGCTATTACCAACTACATTATATCAGTAAACATTAGAAGCATTGTAAAATGGTTGTTCGGGCAGAAAAAAAACTATTTTTGTCCCCTTTTGAATTTCTTAAAAACTATAGTTTAAGTTGTGATGTACTATCACCAAGTGTTTGCAAATTTTATATCAATTTGGAGAACCTAAACTTTTTTTGAGGAAACCATACATACACTCCCGTGATTTCATATAGCTTCGTGATTTTCTCGATAAGAGCTTCAACAATTTTCTTTAAACTTCGTATTCTATCTAAACTGATCAATGCCCATAATTTGAAATATCTTCCCAAAAAATATTTTGGAGTTTCCAGAGGAACAGCAACATTAAAATTTACCTCGATAGTGCTACTTCAATACATTTTTGGTTCTACTACCTGTCAACGTCGGCTCTAGTTGTTACATCGCCCCGGACAAAGAAGACGAATTGCCGCCCCTTAAGAATATATATATATACATTTTTTTAAGCAAGTCTATGCATGTTCAAATATAAGCTGAAGCAGCACTCTGCTCACGTGCTAATGCTATTCTGTTCAGAGAAATATATGCATGTTCAAACAAGTTCAAGCATCGTTCTTTACAAATTCTGCCTTAATTTTTCAATAATAATGTAAATATTTTTTAGCTTTTAGACATAAACAATATAAATACGCTACGCACTGTAAATTTTTAGCGAACCAAAAAAAAAATCGATATTTAATTTAACACATCAATATTTTCCTCACACAGCCAAAATGGCGTCCATAAATTTTGTCACCCCTAGAGCGGCGCTGTACCTGTATAATATTAAGGAATTTAGAAGCATTTTAGAAGCATAAAAAATTTAAAGGAAAAAAAAAATGGTTTCCCGGATAAGTGTGATTTTACAGAATAGGTTTCTGAGTTTTTTTTTTTTTTAATACTTTTCGAAAAATGGATTTTAGGGAATTCTGGGGGGGACTTGTCAGTTAGATTTATATTTAAACTGCCGCTACAAGCGCTTTGTTCGTTGAGACAAAGAGTGCTACCATACAAGTACGCCTCAGGTATACATATATAACCCCAACCAACAATTTTACGTCAAGCCCTGTTAGACGTTTGTAATTATTGCAATTTTTATGGAACATTTGTCAATTAAAGTCGTGTGAGTATTTTAAACCAGATGTTTTTTTATTTTTTTTGTTTTTGTTACTTCCACCCTCTTTTCATCATATAGGTTTTCGGTGATTTCTTCGTTTTTATTTTTTGTGCTCCTCTAAACGAAATGTCGTCCAAAAGACGCAGGCAAACTGAGCGGTTAGAACCAAGATATCTATGAAAGTATTGCCAGGACATAGGAGATTGCCTTTTTCAATGCGAGATCCTTATTTAAGTAAATACTTCCGATACATGATAAGCCCTGAGCAAGAGCCAAATATATTACCAGCAATACTCTTCATCAGATGTGCTTCATCACTTAGTGGCCCTATTACAAGAATTTTTAACCAATCTCTTCGGTCTGGCATTTTTCCAAGTGAGTTTAAAGTGGCCTATACAATCCCGATTCCAAAGGTGTCAAGCACAAAGAATATTGAGGACCATAGACCAATAACGATTTCAAACGCACTGGCCAAACTTTTTGAGTCGCTTATTCTGGATCATCTGAACATATTCAATAGCAGTATCATTCCGAACCAACATGGTTTTATCTCCAGAAGATCAACAATGACTAATTTAACATGTTTGCTAAATATAGTAACCAATGAAGTTGAAAAGGGAGACCAGGTAGATGCTGTCTATACGGACTTCAAAAAGGCTTTTGACCGGGTTCCTCATTCAATACTGATCCAAAAATTAAATCGGATTGGAATCCAGGGTATTCTTCTTAAATGGATCTCATCTTATCTTCAAGGAAGAAAATCTAGGGTGAAGTGGAATGGTGTCTACTCCAGGTGGTTCCATGTTTCATCGGGCGTGCCTCAAGGCTCTCATCTCGGACCTTGGCTATTCAACGTTTTTATTAATGACATTTCTAAAACTTTTCTGCACTCAAAATTTCTCATGTTTGCAGACGACTTAAAATTCTTCAGAAGAATAACTTCAGTGCAGGATAGTGAGAAATTACAAGAAGACCTAAATCGTCTTTTAGAGTGGTGCAAGGAAAACGGTATGGAAATGAACATCAACAAATGTCAGGTCATTTCGTTTTCTAGGAAACAGAATAATGTGGATTTCTCCTACACCATCCAGAGTAATCTCCTGGATTGCGTTACAAATATTAGGGACCTAGGAATCAAGCTAAGTGCTAATCTTAGATATGCAACACATATTGACGAAACTTGCAAAAGAGCGTCCAGGATGCTGGGGTTTGTGATCCGGAAAACAAGAGAGCTCGAAGACCCTAAAGCAATCTTGGCGGTCTATACGTCATATGTAAGAAGTATTTTAGAATATGGTTCACTGGTATGGAACCCATATACAAAGAGCGACCAGGATAGACTGGAATGTATACAAGGGCGATTTATCAGATATTATAAAAGGAAGTTCCCTCACGTTAAATTAGATATTGATTCCTTAGAAATAAGGAGATTGAGGAATGACCTGTTATTTCTTTATAAACTAATCAATAATACAATCGACTGTTCGGAACTTCTGGCTGATATTCCTTTCCATGTGTCTCCCATCCACTTAAGACATTCCTATACGTTCGCAGTTCCTCATCACAAAACAAACCTATTTTTTCACATAAACATTCTGTCAAGAATATGCCGGGAGTGGAATGAACACAGTAATAATAATTTGGACTTTTCAGTGAAATTGCCATATTTCAAATCATTATTAAATGAAATTAAATGAAGTTTAACTCTGTAAACAAACTATGTTCTGTATATATTTATATTGTTATTGTTTACACCACTGTTTTATCCATATTGTGTTTTAAATGTTACTGTTTGACTTACATTATTTATTGTAATGTACAAATTTAAATTATGTTATGACTTCAACCACATGGCACAGGCTGTTTGTTGATGAAATAATTAAATAAATAAATAAATAAATATTACGCTGCAAGGCGTCCAATGGCAGAACACCAATGATGGAGGGCTTAGGGCGGGAAAAAAAGTTCATTAAAATATGAAGAACTTAGTAAATAAATTCATTTGTCACCTGAATTAAGTCGCAACATTAAAATAGTGAAAAATTGTTTTTTAATCTTTCTTATAGAAATAGAAAAGTTACAAATCATGTTTTCACACTTAATAGTAATTTGCCATACGACAAATCATTAATATTGATATATTGATATATTATATTAATTTATTTCCCCTTATTCATTGCGTGTTCAGAAATGAAAAATTAAATCTAATCATTAAAGGGGTGTTAAAAATAATTAAAACTACCTTTAAATTATGTACGTATTTTATATATGTATAAAATAATTAATTAGTTTATATATGAATATGTATTTTATGTAGTTATTGTGGATTTATTTATTTAAGGAATAAATGTAATGACTGTTCCAGTTTGTGATTCTATTTGAATATAAAACGATAATGTTTCACATTATCATTAATTACTAAAATAAACTATCAATCTTAGTATGTTAAAAACAAAAAAAAAAAAACGCATACATATCAAGTAACAATTATGACAGTTAAAACTGTTGTTTTCCGTAATTTATCATGCTAATATATAATGTCAAGGTTCAGATTAATTTTAACTCGAACATAATTAAATATATATTTAGAGAACAATCACTTCCGCAATTGCTTAGATTATAATTACTTTGCTAGAATTCGCGGCTCTAAAATTGTTTGGGTATTTGATATTTTTTTCAAGAATTAATAAAAGCATTTTATTTATATATAGAATAAACGTTTTAAAACTGTTATATTAGTTTCATTATTAATTGGGCGAAGTTTATCTTATAAAGTATTAGGTAATTGCTGTTACTTTCTCTTAAGGGCTGTATTTTAATCAGAATTATAAGTTTTGAGGTAACCTGAAAAAGGATGTTTTTAGCAAGCGGTCTGTATGTCTGTTGTGGACAAAATTTCTGGGTAAAACACTCACACATCTTTCTCTTACTGCCATTTTTACTTTCCCTTACTCCTAGTAAGAGGAAGTATTGTATCGTGTCAAATTTTCGATATCAAGCTTTCACCGGAAATATCCGTTTTGAGGTCCCCTGAGTCCAAAACATTGTTTTTATTATATTTTTTATATTAACCAAATGGGTCTGTGGTGTGTTGTGTGGTGTGTGTGTGTTGTGTGGTGTGTGTGTGTGTGTGTGTGTGTGTGTGTGTCCGTATGTGTATGTAGGTGAACAGCATAGCTCAAAAATGAAAAATCGTATAAAGTTCAAACTTGATTTACGTTTAGGTATCACCATGGGATCTGACGGTGCGTTATCTGTCAATATTCCTTAACCGGAAGTACCACTTTACTAGTTGTTTTTTTTACGTTTTTT
>JAAEAF010010070.1:0-27236 GCA_011037195.1 Triatoma infestans
AATTAAAAAAGAAATTTCTTTATGAATACAACAAACTTAGTGGAATAAAATATAATGAAACAAAATAATTAAACTACTTTAAAGGAAAAAGTAATGTAAATACTTTAAACAAAAAATCAAAATACATATTAATTATACTACAAAAAAAAAAGTTATAGAAAAATTAGGAAACTAGGCCCATTTCTGGGCAAAGGCCTCTCCCAGTTTAGAGCTGTACGCTGCCATAAGATTCCTGCTTGTTGGACAAGTTCGTCCCTCCATCCTAACGGCTGTCTACCTCTATTTCTATAGCAGTCGAGGGGTTGCCAGTCTAAAATTCTCCTACTCCAGCGATCGTCACCTAATCTTGCAATGTGGCCGGCCCATTTCCATTTTAGTTTTTTAATTGTGGCCACAACATCTTCCACATTTGTCCTTCGCCTTAACTCTTCATTAGTGAGTCTATCCTTCCTGCTTACTCCCAGAATGCTCCTTTCAATTGCCCTTTGCGTTACTTTTAGCTTTTCTATATTTTTCTTGGTCACTGCCCATGTCTGAGCGCCGTAAGTCATGCAAGGTAAGATACACTTATTAAAGGTCAGACGTTTTAGACTTAAGGACAATTTACTCTTAAATATATACTTTAGAGACCAATATTTTTTCCAGGAGAGAGATATCCTGCGATCTATTTCTTTGCTAAAATTGTCTCTAAAGGATATTGTTTGTCCCAAATAAATTGTTTCTGTGGACCATTCCAACTTCTTCCCATTAAGAAAAATATCTGATTTGCTGGCATTAGTTAGGAGTACCGTTTTTTCCTGACTAATGACAAGTCCAGAATGTTTTCCAGCATAGTCCAATTCCTCGAGCATTTGTTTGCAATTCATTTGCAGATTTTGCAATCAAGATAATATCATCTGCAAAACGCAGATTACTAATATTGACGCCATTTATTTTTAAACCTTTATCTTGCCAATGGAGATTTCTAAACACTTTTTCCAAGATGCAGTTGAATAAATATGGCGAAAGGGGATCGCCCTGTCTCACACCTGGGAAATAAGGGCCTGCTCTATCTAATATTACCCTGGCCTTACTATTATCATACCAATAATTTAAAACATGAATGTATTCTCTACTCACTCCTTGTTCTGCCAAACTTTTATAAATGGCATCATGTTTAACAAGGTCGAATGCTTTTGTGAAGTCGACCAGAGCCTAGTTGTAATTATTAGGCCCATAATAATTTCTTCCATATTGAATTTATGTCAATAAGTACTTTATTACTTTCTCTTATTTTTTGTTAATCTGTATTTCATTTTTTCTTTGTATCTTTGTTTAATTTCAGATTTAATTATAATAATGTACAAACTTCTTTTGTATAGACCACGATCTTAAGCTAAATATAAATATAAACATTATTATTTCAAATGGAAACCCCAACTTTTTATTTATTTTTATTTTTTTCGCATTTATAGAATTTTTTTTCCCTTGAATAATGAGCCCAAGAATATGATAAATAGGACAAGTGGTTCCGGAGAAATGATCTTCTTTTTTTTAAGTAGGAATAGATTTGTACTAATTAATAATTAACAATTTAATTCGTACGGCTTTGCTTACTTGTTAAATTTCTCTTTTCCCACCTCGTTTCTTTTTTTTAATTTTTATTTTTATTTGATCTTTAAACATATTCTGTTTTTAATTTATCAAATAAGCAATTAACGTATATAAAGAAAAGTATTAATGTTTAATTAAAGAAAATGGAATTGTAAAATATTAGCATTACGAGAAAAGTGCTATGATTATTCAAAAAATGTATTTTCTCTGTAGAAATTCAAATTCCAAAATTTGATACGACCGCAATACTTGCTGTTACAGCAATGAGAGAAAATAATAATAATAATAAAATCTATTTCTAGTGAAAACATTGAATAAGAAGTTTGTATGAAAATAGCTGAACGCTGATCTGATTCAGTATAGAAATCTACAAGCTACCATGCACACGCTACCTTTTTAAAAGGGATAAAAGGCTCCATACAATTTGTGTGTAAATACAAGAAATAGTTTGTCACTTATACAGAAAGGACTTTTTCAGTATATTTGATCTTGTCATTGACAAAACTCTTGCAAAATCCCTAAGGAGTGTTTCCATATGAGTTATCTTTCGCCTATACTTACTTATAAGTCTATGTTAGGGTTTGATTTTATAGAAAATGAAGCAATGGAAAACCAATTTTTTAATTCAATATAATTCACCGATCGAAACTCTACAACAGTTTTATTGTTCTAAATATTATTTAACGTTCTAGATTTAATTATATCAAACAAAAATTTTTATTTTCACATTTTTAACTATATAAATTATTGATATTTTCCTTTTTTTTTTTTACTTTCTCTGCAAAAGGAAGTCTCTGCAATCGTGACAAATTTTACAGTAAATTCAATTGAAATTAAGTTTTTATAGAAACGAGTACGAAAATGTGTGTGTGTTTTTTACTTTCTCTTACTCCTAGTAAGAGGAAGTATTGTAATCGTGTCAAATTTTCGATATCGAGTTTTCACCGGAAATATACGTTTTGAGGTCCCCTGAGTCCAAAAAAGTTGTTTTTAGCGAATGGTCTGTGTGTGTGTGTGTGTCGGTGTGTGTGTATGTATGTGAACAGCATAGCTCAAAAACGAAAAATCGTAGAAAGTTCAAACTTGATATTACGTTTAGGTATCACCATGGGATCTGACGGTGCGTTATGTGTCAATATTCCTCAACGGGAAGTACCACTTTACTAGTTTTTTTTTTACGTTTTGGCAATTTTCTCAAAAATGGCTCCGAAGATTTTCTTTAAACTTGATATATCAACTACACATACAAAGAGCTACAATTTTTATTTGAAACATTTCTCCAGGAAAATTCATGTTAAGGGCACTTCGGGGGAGGGTGGGGGTTAGGGTTTCATCTCTTAACTGCGGTTCAGATATTAGACCAATTCTGTCATCTAACATATGTACATTAGAATAAATGTTGTTGTGAAATTCCGAGTTTGCAAAATAAAAAGAGATAAACTGGAATGCGTTTTACTGAAATATTAATTCCAGTTTTCTGGTATTTTCTCGAAAAATGGCCTTCCTACGATTTCTTTAAAACAGTGTTGTTAACTATACATATAAAGAGCTACAACTTTTATTTGAAACTTTTCCCCTGATAAATCATTTAAGGGGACTTTTGGGGGAGGGGGGTTATGTTTTTCTTTAAAATGCTATCACAGTTGATTATACAATTCTGTCATCCAAATTGAAATAACTAGACCCAAATTCCGAGTTCAAGGAAATTAGTAAACCGGACAGTTTTACTGGACAGTGTTTTCACTTTTCGACGAATTTCATTAAATTTGGTACACTAACTATAAAATTTGTCAATTATAATTTTGAGTACTGGAGTAAGAGAAAGTTGTGTGAGTGTTTCACACCAGATTTTTTTACTTTATGTAACGTGTTCTTAATGGCACAAAAGCTAATCAATTGTTGAAATAAGTTGAGAATTCTGTTAAGAAAGATTCTTGAAATATATTCCCGTCCAAATATAAATAGTTCACATATCTCTTGAACTTGTCTGAAATAGTTTCGAACTCCATCGGCCATGTTGTCTGCTTCATAATATTCTCTTATATAAAATTTTAATAAGTAGAGCACTACCTTTAGGGTTCTAGCAATAATTATTTTTCTTTTTTCCACTCGTAACGGGTCAGACATCATAAAGCGAGTACTAATAAAAAACTCACCTGCTTATTCTCTGATAAAACAAATTACTTTTTTAAATATTCTCTCTAGCTAACTAAAAAAATAAATGCTGTATAATATCTCAGTTGAAAAACTGAAAAAAAAACTTCCCCTCAATTATTTTTCGTAATTTCCTTCTCTCCTTTTCCCCCTTACTACACTGCGCTCTATCAGCAGAATACACTAACAAACAAAAGTTACAGTTCAAAGAACGCACATTAATAATTTGAAGAAACAAAAAAAGCAGGGTATGACCGGAGAGGAATTAACAGTAGGAGTAATTAAAGCAATATCTTCATTTGTAAAAACGGCGTGGGAGTCTTTAAGAAAGGCTAGATACAACGGTCACAACCAGACAGTTTTATTTATGTAGATAATTTGAGAACGACACCGACGGTGGCATTAGAGATGCTGTGGGGCTAATCCCCCTTCAGTATGTGGTAGTGGGAGAGGCAATGAAAGGGTACCTCAGAATGAGGTGCAAGGGAGAATGGGTGAGAACCTTCCGGGGGATCACACTAGGATCGAGGAAAAAATTTGGCGAGTAAACCGATTCTTGCTATCCAAACTTGATGAGACGAGCAAGAAATGGGGATTTGAGAGAGATTATGAGATTACGATTGGCAGTATAGGAGATGATAATCTTACGAGGCCAACGGAGTCGGGCAGCGGCATTATTCGTTGCTATTCAGATGGCTCTAGGCAGGAGGGTACTGGCCTGTCGGGGGCGGGAGCCTGGTTTCAGGAACTGGATAAAGAGAGTTCGGTGGTCTTGGGTGGCTTGGCCACTGTTTTTCAGTCTGAGGTGGTGGGCATCATTGAATGCTGCCACCTGGTGGGGGAGTGGCAGGGAGAGTTCAAGGAAGTGCGGATTTTCTCGGACAGCCAAGCCGCACTAAGGGCTTTGAGTAAGCCTTGGTGGAGTTCGAAATTAGTGGGAGAATGTCGGAGGAAGCTCAACGCTTTGGCTCGGAGGGGTAAGGTGCATCTCTTTTGGATACCCGGACATGCGGGAATAGAGGGCAATGAGAGGGCGGATCGGCTGGCCAGGGTGGGATCATCATTACCATTCTGTGGTCCTGAACCAGCCCTGGCCGTTACAAAGACGTTTCGCGACAAACAGATTAGACTTTGGGAGACGAGAGCTTTGGAGAAATGCCTCCAAGCTAAAAGATTTATAAAGGCAGGTAAGCAGAGAATTTCGGAGTACCTCCTGTCTCTCAGTAGGACGGGTTTGAGGACCTTGGTAGGAATAGTGACTGGACACACTTGGGTGTCCAGCCACTTGTTTAACATAGGAAAGACGCGGAGTCCCATTTGTCAGAACTGTGATGACGGAGTTAGGGAAACGGTGTATCACTACTTAGGTCAGTGTCCCCGTTTCGCTGGAACTAGGTTTCGTATATTTGGGAGGACACCACTCTCGCAGGATTGTCTGGGCGAGTTGGAGTATAGTGATATCTTGAGATATTGTAGATTAACCGGCAAGTTACCGGGGGAGGCTAATTAAGGGGTTACGGGGGGTACCGGGGGGATAAGAGCCATATAGGCTTAGGTCCCGCGCCTTTGGGCACCCGATAATAATAATAATAATAATATGTAGATAATAGGATTGCAAAATATACGGAACAGGGACATTATAGGATAGCTTTAGATGTTTAGTTGATACATATTAGATTAGATTATCTGAAATGTTATTGGTGTGAATGTGTTGTGGTAGCTTGTGGCGTGAGCGGTTTAGTAAAAGGGGCTTGAAAGTGTATATGTTTAAGAGAGAAATATTGAGAAATAAGAAAGTACTCACCACTGCTAACAATAAATATATTCTATTAAAATAATAACTACAAGTTATTTGCAGGATATTATAAACTTATTAAGAAAGCGAAAAACAAGTGTTCTGCTTCTGAGTGTCTACAACAAACTGTGTTTGAAGGAATGTCTTCTAATTGTTCGTTCAATTCTTCCCCTGTGAGAAGAAAGGGGGTAGGGCAATGCTGTCAAGGTTCATGAACTCTCCCAGTAACTGGACTTCTTCAACCTGGCTTGTCCTTTTGCAAGGGAATGTCAATATTCTTCTTAATTTTGATTTTTTCCAAATTAAATATATTTTTATATTTCTTGCATCCATCACATATCCAACCTCAGGTGGGGCTATACCCTGGCACCATAGCCATCAAAGGCTTATCTGTGCCATCGCCGATTATTTTTTCTAATAGGTAAACTCTACCCTCTTCATAAGGAGTTTAAGGGCTTTCATCACTACATTATTTTACGTTTACTATCTCCTCAGGTCGCAATGTACCAAAGGTTTTATATCGCAATTTGGTTATTGCTACGCAATCAAAGAGCAGGTGTGGGAGGGGTTCCTCTTCCTCCTTACACAGTCTGCATAAGGGTTCCGAGCTCATTAGCCCCACCTTGTTTGTACAGATGCTTTCTGAACCTATGATCAGCGCCCGCTCTAGGGCGTCATTTGTCCGGGGCGCCAAGCCATTTTGGCTATAAGTGTGACAAAAATATTATGTGTTAAATACTCAATTAATAGAAAATTTCACATATCGATTTAAGGGAAGGGAATAGCTAAGTGGTTAGCATACTGGACTCCCCCACGCGGAGGACCCGTGTTCGAATCCAGCTGTACTACCCCTAGATTTTTTTTCTTCCTAGGAGCCTCTACAGTTCACTGTTCGTGATGGACAGTGTTGTGTCTGTAACGAGAGAACACATATCCGGAGACCGGGAGAGCACTGAGAAGGCTCCGGGCGCCAATGGCCATAGACGTTGACGCACCTTAATTTAAAAAAAAAATAATAATAATCCATTTTTTCTTTCGCTAAAAAATTACAGTGCGTAGCGTATTTATGTTGGTTATGTCTAAAAGCTAAAAATATGAACACTATTATTGAAATATTAACGCAGAATTTGTAAAGGATGATGCTTGAAGTTGTTTGAGTATGCATATACTTCACTGAACAGAAAAGCATTAGCACGCGAGCAAAGCGCTGCTTCAGTTTGTGTTTGACCATGCATAAATGGCTTAAAAAAAATATATATATATACATTCTTAAGGGCGGCAATTTGTCTTTTTGTCCAGGGCGACGTAATCGCTAGAGTGGGCGCTGCTATCATGACCCGTAAATAGATGTTCCTGCACAAGCTACGGGTCATAGTTGATATAACAAGTTCAAAAAAAACAAAAACTTGGAGCCGTTTTGAAGGCAATCCCAAAAATATTTTAAAAACTCCATTCTCAAATGTTCCCTTTGACCGATTTTGACCAAAAGCTTATTGCCAGCCCCGCTGACAAAACTTAAAACGAAATATCAAATTGAATTTTCTTCGATTTTTAGAGCTATGCTGACACACACGCATAGACCAATTTCTTGAAGAAAAAAACACGTTTTTGGGCCACAAGGGACTTTTTAAAACGGGTATTTCCGGTGAAAAGTGGATATCAGAAAAGTTGCCACGATCGGAAAGAAAAAAAATCTGGTGTGAAACACTCACACAACATTCCCTTATTCCAGTTCACAAAATTATAATTGACAAATTTTATAGTTTTTGTACCAAATTTAATTAAATACGTCAAAAACTGAAAAAAACTGTTCAATAAAAGCGCACTTCCGGTTTACTAATTTTCTTGAAACTCGGAATTTCGGTAATCTATTTATTTTTTATTAATTTTGTTTGGATGATAAAATTATATAATCAACTATGATAGCACTTTAGAGAAAAACATAACCCTACCCTTCCCCTAAAAGTGCCCTTAAATAAATTTTTCCAGAGAAATGTTTCAAATAAAAGTTGTAGATCTTTGTATGTGTAGTTTATATGAGAAATTTTAAGAAAATCGTTGGAGCCATTTTTGAGAAAATTGCAAAAAAAAGTGTAAAAATTATTTAGTAAAGTGGTAAAGTAAACGCACTTCCGGTCATCCGATTTTTTTAAAACTCGGAATTTCAACAACATATTTAATTCTAATTAATATTATTTAGATGACAGAATTGTCTAATAAACTAAAATAGCACTTTATATTAAAACCTAATACCATCCCTGTCCCAAAAGTGGCCTTAAATGAATTTTCCCAGAGAAATATTTTAAATAAAAGTTGTAGCACTTTGTATGTGTAGTTGATATACCAAATTTGAAGAATATTGTTGGAGCCATTTTTGAGAAAATCGCAAAAACATAAAAAAAAAACTTATAAAGTGGTACTTCCGGTTGAGGAATTTTGACAGATAACGTACTGTCAGATTTCCATGGTGTCAGATCAAGTTTCAACTTTCTACGGTTTCTCGTTTTTGAGCTATGCTGTTCACATACACACACACACACAACACAGGCCATTTGCTAAAAACCAATTTTTTTGGACTCAGGGGACCTCAAAACGGATATTTCCGGTAAAAACTCGAATATAGAAAATTTGACACGATTACAATACTTCCTCTTACTCTAGGAATAAGAGAAAGTAAAAATAATAATAATAATAATGTGCTATTTATTACAATATAGTAGTTGATTCCTTTAAAGTGGGTCAATAAATTTATAAAAAGAAAAATTACATGTTTTCTGATGTAGTAAATATTTATAAGTAAGTGGCGGTGTGTTATCTTCCTAGTACTATAGTATTGTAAAGGGACAGACCAACAAGTAGTAAAGGGTCGGTTATTCCTAGTAGTAGTACTAGTAGTAGTTGTGAGCAATAAGAAACACAGTTTGCTCCGATTGTACCTTCTTGTATTACTAGTGGACGTTGGAGAATACAACCTCATCTCTCTTAAAACATTCACTCTGAATTTATATCCTCTCTCATACTCCCCATATTTCTCCATCAACCTTTTATTCCTTCTCTCCCAAGTAGAGACTTGTATCTTTCTCTTTTCATAAATCCGTTTCTCTTACCGAAATCCTTTTTGTACGCGCACGTTTTCTTCCGCCCTTCAACTTACATCCGTTTCTATCCATTATTTTGCTAGTCTACCTCTCCATTTTTTTCCCCCTCCCATTCTATAATATAGAGAAGGCTTTTCCTTTACAATCTTATCACACAGGGAACAACAGAGACGCAAGAAAAGAAGAACTGGAGAAAAGGATACAAAAAAAAAAAAAAAAAAAAAAAAAAGGAAAATAAGATTCTTATCACGGAGCAACTGGAGCTGAACCAGTCCACTACGTTAGTAGAATGTTTTAGGATCCGTTGCTAGGATTCTCTTCACCACTCTATCACACTCTAAAGAGAAGCGAGTTGCTTTAATCCCTTCCCAAGAAACATGTCGTCAACGGTCATTACGATTAGGAACGAGACATCCCTTTTTTATTCTGTATCTCTCTTACTTACACTGTGTGTGTGTGTGCCTTATGTCATCGTTTAATTCGGTCAAAGATATAAATCAACTAAAAACTATTTATTTTTTCCTTCTTGCTGACCTGAGAGCGAAATATAAAGAATAAAAATAAAAAAAAGGCAGAGCGAGAGAAAGAAAGAATAAGGAGATCAAAACTAAGAATTCTGCCCACAAGACCTTATCCAATATTCTCTATTTCTGGTCACCTTAATCACTTCACGTATTTGCTTGTGTGTGTACTGCTGTCCCCCGTCGACCATTCACTTTATTTTTTTTTTTATTCTGTCTTTTGTGACTTAGTAATTCAGAAAATGTACCTTAGGAGAGTATCGTGCTGAATTTAAAAAAAAAAAAATGAATAAAAGGTACTTAGTGACTTTATTTCTTTTACAGTAGTACTTATCTGTAAAGGATCTTGTAATTAATGGATAGTTCGATCACAGAATAAATAAACTTGGAACTCTTATTAAGATTTATAGCTTGCAAACGGTTTATATTAGGGTGGACAACTAGGATGTCTATTAATTACCCTACTATGTTGCATATTTTTCAAAGATTTATATGAAAATTGTAAGCTGAAGTTTAGTATAAGCAGTCTGAAAATAAAATTTCAAGCACATGACAAGGGTGATCTTAAATAAACCACTTATCTTATTATAATGCATCGGATGATGAACCAGTGCATCATAATGAAGACGGAATTTCATTCTTAACTTTAAAAAAAAAAAACTCTGATGTGAAACACTCACACAGCTTTCTCTTCTTCTCAAAATTATAATTGACAAATTTGATAGTTTGTGTACCAAATATAACGAAATTAATCGAAAACTGAAAAAAAAAAAAAAAAAAACAGTTCAGTAAAAGCGCACTTCCGGCTTACTAATTTTCTTAAAACTTGGAATTTTGGCCATCTAATTTGTTTTTAATTAATTTTATTTGGATGACAGAATTGTATGATCAACTATGATACCACTTTACAGGAAGCTGTAACCTCACCCCTCCCCCAGAGAAATGTTTCAAATAAAAGATGTAGATCTTTGCATGTTTAGTTTATATATGAAGTTTCAAAAAAATCGTCGGAGCTATTTTTGAAAAAATCGCCAAAACGTAAAAAAACAACTAGTAAAGTGGTACTTCCGGTTGAGGAATTTTGATAGATAACGCACCGTCAGGATCCCATGGGATACCTAAACTTAAGATCAAGTTTCAACTTTCCTACGGGTTGTTTCGTTTTTTGAGCTAACGGTTCCCATTCACTTACACACACACACACACACACACACACACACCCATTTGCGAAAACCACTTTTTTTGGACTCAGGGGACCTGAAAACGGATATTTCCGAAAAATCAAACTCGAAATCGAAAATTTGACACGATTATAATACTTCCTCTTACTAGGAGTGAGAGAAAGTAAAAATTGGAGTATAAAGAAAATTTGACATTTTATACATAATTATATTCACAGCAGTAAGAGAAAGCCGTGTGAGTGTTTCACATTTTTTTTGTTGTTGATCATATCTTATCCTCGCTGCTGCGCAATGAATAGAAATGGGGATTTAATAAGAAAAAATCCTTAGCATAAGACAAGAGCTATAAATACGCAGAAATATACCAAAAGAACATTATTTCAATTATATAAGGAAAATTTAATTAAATGTAGACGTATAACACAATTATAAACGTCCCAGACTAAAATCTGTTCATGACATGGATCGGTACTTAAAACAGCCAACTACTACATTCGAAATTCAAAGTTCTAAACAATATTGACGACAAGGACAACAATAAGAGAACTCTACAGGCATTCCTATAAAACTAATTTAACTACCCTCATATATTAAATGTTATCATCGCTACCGGAACTTTGTTCTAACCATTATAAACGGCTCCTCCTGTTATCACCAGTGAAAATCTCTTAAATTGAATATTATGTAAACATATATTTTCCAGGTTCTAGAATTCATATATTAAATTTATTAGTAATTTACTACTAAAGAACCAATAATTTATTGAATAAAATTTAATAAAGTAGTCCTCAACTATAGCACTAACTAGATAGTTATATATTAGGATGATCTGTTTGCTTGAGTGAGCCTTTAATTAAAATACCAGCAAGTTAAAGGCTGTTGAGCTTAGTAAATGTACTATTTTTATTGGTTGGTAAGCCTAGTCAACATGGCAATTCTAATATTATGATTGGATAAATAAAACGCCATCTTTACACTTGAAATTTCGCAAAAGACTGTTCTTGAAGGGCTTTGGCCTCCTTAGTAATTAATTTCCAGACACTTTTGTCCTGAGCTTTCCTCCTCCCCTGTCTTACACCCAGCTTTCTAAGGTCATCCTCCACTTCCTCAAGCCACCACCTTCTAGTCTTCCAACCTTTTTTTCTACCTTCTGGTCGCTTCACGTACAGCTTTTTAACTCCTTGATCCCTATCCATTCTCTCTAGATGTCCCAGCTCCATTCTAATCTTTTGGCTTTCACCTCAGCAACCTCTGTGAAGGATCTTGTAATTAATGGATAGTTCGATCATAGAATAAATAAACTTGAACTCTTATTAAGATTTATAGCTTGCGACGGTTATATTAGGGTGGACAACTAGGATGTCTATTAATTACCCTATTGTGTTGCATATTTCTAAAATATTTATATGAGATGCAAATAGCTCCATAAGTTCTGTGTTGCTTTTAATTTTCCACAGACCCAGTTCGGTGCAAAAATCTTACGCAACACTCACCTTTCCCCCAGACTAGGAGCTGCTTGCTTTCGTTCTCATTCAGTATCCAGGGTTCAGAAGCATACATTACTACTGGCCGGATGATTGTTTTATAAATATTTAGTTTATGCTTTCGGGAGATTGTAGAGACAGTTAGGTTAACAAGTGACACAAACACAACTTAAGCCATATATTAAATTACTTTATTGCTAGTAAATACAATAGTCTTCTTGACTTGTTACTGATACTGTCCAACCGTTTACAGTGGCCCAATGTCATCATTCTTACCCCATCGCCACCATCGGGAAATAGCATGCTTCAATTTGTCTTTTTCCCAGATTAAACCGGCCATTGGGACCTCTAGAATGTATACTACCCGCACAGTGAAGTTCGAAGAAGTGGTGGCTTGCAGAATGATGATCTCAGGACTTACATCACCGAAGGCGACTAGTAGTCGAAGCTGGCACCTATGACTAATGACAGATGGCGCCACAGAGATATTCCCGGATTTCAAGATTTTGTTAATCACAAACATACACCTACTTCCGGGCAATCATTCTCTCTTTTATTTCGTTTTTTATGTCACTATCTTGGGGTAAATATGGTTCCTTATATATTTAAACGCTTTAACATTTAACTTCACTACTTGTGACCAACCTATCTATCCAATTGTCTTATCTGGAGTATGGCATATACTAGGTGTAACGGCAAGAGAGAAAACGCAAGCCCGACCGAGAGAAAACAAACTCTCTCTGTACTCTCTGACTTGAGCAGGCTAGATAGCAGTGAGAGATCTAGACTTCTATCTATCAGATTCAACCATATATATCGCCACACGTGTCATATCTCTACTCTAACCCTTTATTCTATAAAATCATTACAAGCCCAGTGCTATTTGTGTAAACTTATATTATTGTAACAGTGTCTTCATATCTCGTCTAATTAATCAATCCAAATTTCTCTCCTCATCAACTCCATTATACTAGGTTTTATCGTAATTTATCCTGCAAATCCATGGATTTAACAATGATATGTTATTTAACATTTTTAAGCGGAGATATTATGACGTTTCTGGTCTTATACGGAGATTCAAAAAAATATTTATCTGCATATCTATAGATTTTCGAGTATTGATCAATGAAAAAAAATAAAGGTAAACGTTTTGATTTATTGGCGTTAAACGTAACATAATTTTAAGTTTTTTAAGAGTATTTCTTTAATAAGAAACTTTAAGAGAAATGCTTCTAGTATATATAAATTTTACATTAAAAAAAATAAAATAAATAACAGTAAAAATACCAAACAAAACTTGACAGCTACTTTCCCAAGCAAAAAAAAAAAAATTGAGTTCACCTTAGCGTTTTTTCTAAGTGAAAAAATATATACGTATTTGAAGAACTATGTTCTACTTTTAGTTTTTTTTGTTGATACGTTACAGTTTGCATGGATAGTATTAAAGTGAACAACTAAAGTAAAAAACTCCTTTTGGGGAGAGGGGATATACGAAAGTTTCAAAAAAAAAGGAAGTTATAGAATGTTGAGAGACTGAAATTGCACTTTAGAATATACTAAAGTTATATATTCCGGAAGGAGTATGCTTGGTTGAAGAGTTTCAGAATGGAATTTATGGGACAAGGTAAAGTGTTATTGGAATTCCCGCCGTGGGTTGGTATTACATAGTAAAAAAGTTTTTTTTTGAATTATAATACTGAATAAAAGTTGAACAGAAAATGTTCAACTCATTCATCTAAATAATGTTCCCTATCTTTTAGTAACTTTTTACAATTATATCCACATAAACTGAAGGATCTTTATGTTCAAAGAAAGGACAGTTTAATAGGAGATGCCAGGCCATGACTGCCCTATATAATAAACTACCTAAACCCGGCCACGCTTAGCTATAGCTCAGTCTGATTTTAATTATTAGGGAAGTAAATAGAAGTATGGATAGTTAACATAGATGCAGCAAGAAAACACATCATTCAATTTAATATCTCCTAATCTGCGTTACTGTGAAGTGAAAGGTAAGAAAGAAAAAATATTTTTAACTGAAAGAATGTTTTTAAGAACTGAATGTTCTACCTCCTTCCATCAACCTAGCAGCATTACCTGAAGAAGCAAGTGCTAACGCAATATGGCCATTTGAACGGATTTTAGCCAGGATTAAGGAAATTAAGAAAGTGTTTCCAGTTCCACCTGGAGCGTCCAAAAAAGTACAATCCACCGGATTGTTTGATCACAGCTCATATGATGGTATCAAATGCTATCTTTTGTTCTTGAAGGAGTTTCAGTGTATTTTCTTGGACGAATAGCTATAAGTTAGTCATTTCTGGTGTATGATTTACTCTCTGAGCAGTTCTCTCTCGAATGTTGCATTGATCGACCTATTCGGTGCTGATATACCCAATCGTGCCAACTACTTGCCACACATTGCAAGACAAAGATCCTCAATGAAGATTAGCGCTTCATTGTATATTTCTTCAGTGAAATCCAAGACATGATTATGTATTTCTTGACGCATTCTGTGCAGAATATCTTCGGCCATGTAGTGTTTGTATTTCTCCCACAATTGTAGTGGTTGTGACCGGGAAACATGTAGTTAAAATAATTGCGAACAGCGTACGTATTTGAAATGGATTAGGAGTAGCCGATGAAGTTTCAATTGACTTATCCCAATGATTGTCTTTTTCCAGCAAATTAAGTACCTCGTACGCACTCCGATACGTATTATATACTATCCCATCCGCTTTTCGTAAGTGTATAAATGATGTTGGACCATGAACAGTAATCAGAAGCAAACATAAATAAAAGCATTCTGCGTGGTTCGGGTGTATAGTGTATATAACATTCGGATGTAAAGTATTAGATGAAATTATTCCAGGTTACATATATGCAATAAACATAAAATAAAGGTAATAATAAAAAGTATTATTATATTAAACAACACCATCACTCACTCGGCCAGCGCGGCAAACTGCGCGAGACTGGTGTGAGGTACATCGAGACTGATGGCGGTGAGAGTAACATAAGTAGTTGAGAAAGAGGTACAGAGAGCGCGCCATGATCGCAACGCGTCTGCGTCTGTCTTATTTCTGCCAAACTCACGAAATGCTCGGAATTTCCCATTTCCGTGGGAACTTCGGAATAAAAAGTATTTATATAAACACTCTTAAATAGAAACGTAACGTTGGTGTAAAAATTTCAAGTCAATCCATTGACTATTTTTCGAGTTTTGCGGCCCCAAACATACGGATGCTGAATTTTTATATATACAGATATTATATTTATATAGAATTTTTGTTTGTTTACTTACCCTCACTAGTTTAAGTATAAATAATCAAATTATTTTTTCGAAATTGAGTTTTCATTGGTCATGTTTTGAGATCATGCTTAAATATGAAAAAAATATTTTTTCAAAGCACTAAAACTAAGGGGTTGAAACAGCTTTAGTTATTTGGTATATAACGATGTTCCGCTGTATTGCAATAGGCTTCTCTTGAGGGTAGTTGATGACTTAATTACTAGACTAACACTGAAAGATCCAGAGATTATATAAGAAAGAATATGTTTTCAGAGGTTACAATGTTATTTGTGTGATTGTTTGTAATATGTATTATGTAGCATTTTTGTATTTTTTGTGTACGTATTTGTGAACAAGATTACTGAAAGACAAATAAACACAGGATATTCCGTTCAAGTCCCATCAAGGGATCCGACACGAAGGCTTCCTTCAAAATCCGGAAGGGTGACTTTTTTTTTTGACTAATTCAAGATTATCTCAAATAATAAAGACGCTTTCCGCAAAGATTTTTCTGTGGGATAAGGCGTCCAGTTTCTCTGGGAAGACCTCAGAAATGAGGTGTTAGTGAAGAGAGTGTAGCTCTGGAAAACCCTTCCAGGATTCAAGCAGAAAAGTTCTGTAGCGTGCATCTGTCTGAGTGACAAAGGGCTTTTTTACTGACAAGAGCCTGAAGAAACTGGGGCCTCGCTGATCACGATAGCCACCTGCAGATTCTGTACATTATTTCAGATCTAATACACCTCCTAACAGACTGTGACACTATCATCCAGAGAATATTTGGAAAATTTAGTAGATTTGGAGGAAGACAGAACCTTTCCAGATTCTGAGATTTTTCAGATATATCTTAATTTGGAAGGAATGCTGTAGGGTGAATGGTCTCATCTTGATTACTGGTTAGGGAGCACAGTAGGCCTCTTTATGGTCGCAATAAATCTGTACCTCTATAAAAAAAAAAAAGCAGTTGTTCTCTGAAGTAAATAACTTAACCAAAATTGGCAAGTTACTTAACAGTTCTCCAATATTTTTGGGAGTTTTAAAAATTCTTAAGATTGTTTCCAACAGTAAATTCTTGGGAGTATTAACTGCACATATATAAATAGTTCATCATTTTTTTATAGTAACTTCTGAAATCACGACAAAACAAACGCCATACTGTTTACTAAACATAGACCTCAATGAACGGACAAATTAAACACAATAATATTTTGATCCCTTGGACGAATAGCAATCATCTCGGAATAACTCTGGACAACAAATTGAACTTCACGACCCACGTACAGGACAAAGTGAATTCTGGAAAAATGACGTATAAGACTATTCTTCCCGTTACTGTTACGCAACTCAAAAATGACCACACAAATCAAGTACGAAGTCGTCATCAGACTCCGCCTGGAGTCTTTACGAGTAACAGTAACATCACAAAAAAACCTTCACATAACCCAAAAACAAATTCCTAAGACTTGCAACTGACTAACCACCCACCACACTCCAAAATCGAACCTAATTCACGTAAAATCTTCAGTAACCCCAGTTTATTCCTTCATCCAAAATCGTTTCCTGAAACTCCCTCTCTACACTAGACTGTCATCCCAATCCACTCTGCCGCGAAATATCAACCTACGATCCCCTCCATTTTTCCGAAAATTGTTGAGCTTTTGAGTCAGGAAGTAATAATAATAATAAAAAAATACAATCTTAGGTTTCCATAAACGTTTCGGGAAAAATACCCTATCTTCAGTAAGTCACAATTATTTTAAAAATACAGACTTATTAAGAGTTACAATACACATTTTTTTTTTTAAAGAAATTATTAATAACAGAAAATCAAAATCGTCTTAGATGTAGTATGAATGGGAGTGTTACTAAATAAGTTAACAAACTGCCAAAATACTGCACTAAATGGAAAATGAAGATAAATCATGACAAAACAAACGACATACTGTTTACTAAACTTAGACTTACAATCAACAGACAAATTAAACAAAACAATACTTTGATCCCTTGGACTAACAACGTCAGGTACCTCGGAATAACTTGGTACAACAAATTGAACTTCACGACCCACGTACAGGACAAAGTGAATTCTGGAAAAATGACTAGTAAGACTGCTCTTCCCGCGACTCAAAAATGATCACAAAAAACTAACTCCTACGATATAAAGTCGTCATCAGACTCCGAATGGAGTATTTACGAGTAACAGAAAACATCACAAAAAACCTTCAGATAACCCAAAAACAAATTCCTAAGACTTGCGACTGACTAAACACCACAACATTTCAAAATCGACTAACTTCACGTAAAATCCCAGTTTATTCCTTCATCCAAAATTGAAACTCCTCTCCACTCTAGACTGCCATCCCAATCCACACTGCCGCGAACAAGCAACCTACGATCCCTCCATACATTTCAGGCATAAAAGAAAAATATCCTCTACTTAATATTTTTCCTAAAGCTGCAGGTTTTTTCCCCTCTTTTTCCCTGCATATTATTCCTCGCCTTATCCCAAAAATCGTTATATAAACAATTTTCGAAGGTTATAATGTTAATGTACATTGGCACTTCTATATATTATATTATTATTGTACATACTTATGTATATTTGTAATAAAGCTTTTTATCTATCTAACTTCTTCTGGGAAACTGACTTAAGGAATTCTGCGGAATCTGTAAGGCTTACATTCAAACTGACTTTTCGCTTTTGATGGAGACTGATTAAGGCAGCGCTGCCTGTGACCTACTGTGAAGTCAATTTCAAGACAACAAGTATATCCTTAAGAACCTACCAGATGATTGGTTCTCCACTATTAAATTTATTTGTAGTTTTAGTGCTTGGATTTAGCAATAACTCCAAGTTTGAAGAAATTCGGTGAATGCAATTATTACAAATGCAGTTAAGAGAAATTCATTTCGATTGATTCAATCAAGATTTTTTTTTTCTTTTTTTTAAGGAAAGAAAATAGAAGAATATACCAGCAAATTCTGTTACTAAAGTTTCTTGGAAGGAGATGTTCCAGTATCATATCAAATCATCTCTTCTCTTATCATTGGAGGGTAAAAACTAGGATGAAATACGATACATACACACATTTTTATATATATAAATGTGTATATGTATATATCTTTCTTGTTTTCCAAGAAAGAACTAAGAGATGTTGTTCATCCCCAATTGCATTTTTCAGAAGGAACGTAAAGAATAGCGTTTTAGTGATAAGCAATGAAACACAACAATACATAGGGGTTTTTGTCATATCGATAATTCTTCGTCATCAGATTTGTATACATAGTGATCCTCAAACATATACTTACATCTAAGTTAGTTTTAATACAATTCATTCTCACCAAATTTGACATGATAGTATCTTTCTCTTACATTTGTAAGAGACAAAAAAAAATGACTCTCAGGCGATTTTCTCTTACTAGCAATCAATACAATTGTTATATTTTTCTAAAACATAGAATTTTTACTCTAAGTTCAGTTGCCCTAACTGGACTGGTGTAGGAATACATGCTGGTCATGTAAAAGCAGTTAGTCTAGAAAAAAACGCTTCCAACACACCCCAATAATTTGCCCGCAAGGGGTATCTGTTGCATGCAGTTATTTGGAGAGTAGCGACCCCACGGGTTACCACAGCTCAGTACTCCCATGCATTTAATCAGTACAGTACACAATTCGCTTAAACTACACTAACTATGGTCTCCGTCGCTAGTTAATTGGCGAATGCCAAGGGAGAAAGAAGTGTTAAGCTCAGTGGTAGCGCGCTGGATTAGCAACGCGGATATCCCGGGGTCGAATCCAGCATCCTGCCCTTAGATTTTTTTTTTCTTCCTAGGAGCATCCACAATTCACTGTTCGGTGATGAGGGCAATGTTGTCTTTAGCTCCAGAACACTGCTCGGATGCTGCCAGTGCACTGAGAAGGCTCGGGGGGGGGGAAATAGTTCTTTTAGGCCGCAATGCAATCTACAATCTACAACCTCAATAATGTTTCAAATAAAATCGATCGATTTTCAAACATATGCAGTTGAACATTCAAGGTTTTAAGAAAAATTTATGAACCGTTGTAGAACTAATTCCAAAAAGCACAGAAGAAACGCATTCAATAAAAGTGGCATTATAGGTTAATTGATTTAATTCAAACATGGTAATACTAGCTACGCTTTTTAATGTACTCTTTATATAAGATAGGAGGTATAAATACGTACATCACAATGAATTTGCATTTCAGAGAAAATGCTTTACAATCAACCGGTGTCGATCACATGAAGTTGCAGTGAGTCATCTCTCTCTCTCTAATGAATTTATTGAGCATTATTCCTAAGAATCCAAAACCGGTCAAAAATCAATAAAACTAGACACATTCACGCTAAACATATAAAATCACAGACTTTGCAATAAAAAAAAAAAAATCTGGTATGAAACGCTCACACAACTTTCTCTTCCTCCAGTTCTTAAAATTAAAATTAACAAATTTAATGAAATTCGTCGAAAACTGAAAAAAAAAAACTGTCCAGTAAAAGCGCACTTCCGGTTTACTAATTTTCTTGAAACTCGTAATTTTGACAATCTATTTATTTCACACACGCACACATACATACAGACCATTTGCTAAAAATCACTTTTTTGGACTCAGGGGAACCTCAAAACAGATATTTCCAGTGAAAACTCGATATCGAAAATTTGACACGATTACAATAATGTGCGTTTCATAACTATAAAACCAATTTTTTTTTTTTTTTTTCAATTTTTCGCTTAAAATTTTCTATAGTTTCCAAAGTGTACCTACAACCTGTACACAGAACGTTTCAACAGGTATTTGAAAAGAAAAAGTAATTGTGTCATTAACATATTACAGTTTATTATTTTTACAGTTGTTTTTTAAATAAAATGTAAAAAAAATAAAAAATTCACATGTTCCATAACTATAGAACCAAAATAAAAATAAAAAATTTCATTATCAAAAAACTACTGGTTGTAACATCTGTACATTTTTAATAGTCAGTGGTTCCTCCCCTCTTCTCAGCAACCTGGAAAAGCCTTCTTCCCATACTTGAAATTAAATTTTTTCTGACTTGGTTGGATATTTCGTTCCATGATTTGATTATGGTATTTTTTAAATCTTCCACATTCCCGTATTGGTGGTTTTCGGCGTAAACCTTTCTTACAATGATAACCCATACATTTTCAATGGGATTAAGATCAGGAGAACAAGCAGGCCATTGAAGGAGAGGGATGTTATGAGATGTGAGCCATGTTTTGGTTGCTCGGCTAGTGTGAATAGCAGCGTTGTCTTGCTGGAATGTCCATTGCACGTGATTATTTTGGTGAAGGAAAGGCAATAAGTGGTTTTCAAGAACAATGGTGTATTCTGCACTGTTCATTTTGGTGGAGGGAAATGCTAACTTTAGCATTTTCGTTGAACAAAAAGCTCCCCACACCATTACACTCCCTCCGCCAAAATTTCGCTTAGAAAATTTAACAGGGTTTCTTTCTAAGATCTCTCCAATAATGCCTGTTGCCATCTGGACCATCTAAATTAAATTTTTTTTCATCTGAAAAAAATCACGGAATGCCAATCAGTGGAAATGTTGTGTCGCCCGAATTCCAATCTTGCTGCAATATGGCGAGGTTGAAGTTTTGGCGCTTTTCGCATTTTTTGACATTTAATAAATTTACTTCGTTTAAGAACACGGTACACGGTAGAGCGCGAAACGTTCAGATTAAGGTCAGAAATCATTTTGCTAATGCTTTTGACTGAATTGCTTGAATAAAATTAATAATTCGTCGTTCACAACGAAGTGAAAGTTTTTTTTTTAGGCCCACCCTTTTTTATTTTTTCCATAATTCTGTTGGTTTGCCAAAAAAGTTTCGCACCACATTATGGGACCTTTGCAGTCTCCTGGCGATTTCCCGAAGACATAATTTTTCTTCGGCAAAAGCCAAAATTTTACCTTTTTCTTCGTCTGTGAGTAGTTTACCTCGCGGCATCTTGCATGGAAAACAAAGAGACTAATGTTCAATGTCTTAATGTTC
Organism: Triatoma infestans; assembly: GCA_011037195.1. Classification (NCBI taxonomy): domain Eukaryota; kingdom Metazoa; phylum Arthropoda; class Insecta; order Hemiptera; family Reduviidae; genus Triatoma; species Triatoma infestans. Next base: position 21,146 of record JAAEAF010010070.1, read on the forward strand.
AATATCATTGCATGGAAAACAAAAAGAGACTAAAGTTCAGCGTCTATTTATCGCAATAAGAGGATTAGAGTTTGTTTTTAAATGACAAGATTCCAAGCAGATATTGTTTACTCAATTGGTTTTATAGTTATGACACACTCACAAAATCAAGTTTATTAATGAAAAACATTTTAAAAAGCAAAAGTTCAATTAGAATGGATATTTTTTCATTATTTTACCTTTTTTTTTAAATTGCTTTGCGTGCAATTAATTCTACAATTCAAGGAACTCTTTTAAATTAAAAATTTCGAGTGGTTTTATAGTTATGAAACGCACTATACTTCCTCTTACTAGGAGTAAAAGAAAAAAAAAAATTACAGATTCATGACCTCTCGAAACATTGTATTCTCGGTAAAAATACAATTTCTCAAATTTTTCACGATTTAATATTTTGGCGCAAGAAGGGAAAATATTAATAATAATAATAATAATAATAATAATAATAATAATAATAATAATAATAATAATAATAATAATAATAATAATAATAATAATAATAATAAAGTAGAAATCTAAGTTTTGCGAGGTCGGATAAAATCTGTTCCTATAGTAATTAAAATAATATGAAATGGTTTCAACCAGCTGGCAAATTCAAAATGTGTCAAGTTGAAATAATTTGTTATGCAGAAATGGTGAATAGCGAGTACTGTTTGTGTAGTGTGTGTGTGTGTGTGTGTGTGTGTATGTATATGCTAGTGTTTGTGTATATAGGGCAAATTTATTGGACCGTATAGATGTTTCAGCCGTGCTAGAAAATGCACTTGGCAATCAATTGCGCCTATTACATGGTATATGTGGTATATATAAACGTCATGTACATTATAAAGTTATATGCAATGTTTAATTGCTATATGCAGTTAATGATGATGTAATTAAAAACATTATAAACAAAAACGCTTGTTTCGAATGGAAAAGACATCGTAGTAATTGTAGGCGAACTTATATATTATATGTATCAGAGACATTTTCCGTGGTAGCCTGCTTCACTTTTTGTAGCCATCCGAAAAACGTTGCACTTATTTGAAACGCTGCTTGAATGTGTGAACGTTGCTCTGGTGATGGATCGTCTTCTTTTCGAGCGAACACTGCTTGAATGGGTGGGTGGGTGAACGTTATTCTGGTGGTTGGCAAACACTGCTTGGCGAGTGTTGCTGATGAAGAAGTAACTGGCAAGGCGATCAATGTCAAGGTGAAAACTGAAGAGACAGAATGACCAAATCAACATATTATGGTGGTGGTTGATTTCGCAGAGCTGTGGAAAGCATCAGAGACAAGCCTGCTTCATTTTGTGGTCACTGACCGGTTTCGAGCGTTCGCCTATTCTTCAGGATGGGTTTGTGAGACAGTGTGATAACACGGACTTGCACAAAATAAATTAAAATTACCCACTCAATGTGTAAACACTCATACTCAGTGAGTGTGTAAATTGAATTTGCTCTGTACAAGTCTGTGTTATCACACCGTATGACAAACGCATCCTGAACCTGAAGATGGGCGAACGCCGCCCGAAACCGGTCGATGACCACAAAAGTGAAGCAGGCTATCACGGAAAATGTCTGTCTCTGATTACATATTATGTGTGTAAGAATACCAAATTAAATTAAACTATATATTAAACAAAACAATATTTTTATTACATCTCTCGTCACTTCATATATTTGATGGTAATTAAGTAATAAAGTGTTATAATAACTTTGTTTATTTTTCTAAATATTGAAATGTGATTATGATTAATAAAAATGTGTTAATTAGTGAATATGTTAAAAGCGGTGGAGAGCTTTAATTTAAATCATTTTTTAAACAATTATTATATTTCACCGCTCCGTACAATAATAAGTATTCAATTCACTCTAACTACATTCTCTTTCTACTAAAGTATAAAACTGAAGAAGGATAAATGAATAAAATATATATTCATGTTTTAAGTTAAAAATTATTTTGTGAAAAATAAAACCAACAAGAAAGAACCATCTTCCGTGCTGGATAGTTAGTTAAAGTTATAAAAGAGTGGAACTTGCTTGTTCATGCATATCAACATGACCGATCTAACAAGATCCAAGAAGGGAATATACACACACTCAGACATATCCCCACAGGTAGTAAGAGTGTAGAAGAACAAGATATAGTGGAAGAATGAAAGTTGGTGCATGGTCATGTTTATCTTAACCAACCTCATTATTTATTTTGTGTTTCCCCCTACCACCCCGATCTGACTCATCCCTTCAAGTACCTAGGTGAAGAGAAGAGCAGCTGGTCTGGTCATATATATTTATATGACTACAAATTATAAAATATAAGTTAACAGAGCATAGGATCCATATTGACCCTAAACAACAAATAATATTTAAATTTATTTTAACGACATACAATTAAAAAAAAAAAAATTTGATGTGAAACACTCACACAAATTTCTTCTCTTACAGCAGTTAGATTTTTTTACTTTCTCTTACTCCTAGAAAGAGGAAGTATTGTAATCGTGTCAAATTTTCGATAACGAGTTTTCACCGGAAATATCCGTTTTGAGGTCCCCTAAGTCAAAATGAAAAAAATGTGGTGTGAAACGCTCACACAACATTCTCTTACTCCTGTTCTCAAAAGTATAATTGACAAAGTTTGTGTACCAAATATAACAAAATTCGTCGAAAACTGAAAAAAATGTTCAGTAAAAGCGCACTTCCGGCTTACAAATTTTCTTAAAACTTGGAATTTTGGACATTTATTTATTTCTAATTAATTTTGTTCGGATAATAGAATTGTATAAATCAATTATGATACCACTTTAGAGGAAGCTGTAACCCCTCCCCTACCCTAAAAAGTGCCCTTAAATGAATTTTCTCGGAATAATGTTACAAATAAAAGTTGTAGCTATTTGTATGTGTAGTTGATATAAAAAATTTAAAGAAAATCGCCGGAGTCATTTTTGAGAAAATCGCAAAAACTTAAAAAAAGCAACTAGTAAAATGGTACTTCCGTTTGAGGAATTCGCATCCTACTGTCGGATCGCATGGTGATACCTAAACTTAATATCAAGTTTCAACTTTCTACTACGGTTTTTCGTTGGTTGAGCTATGCTGTTTCCAAGACACACACACACACACAACACCACACACCCACACACAGTCTACATGGCACTGGGGGACATAACCATTTTTGCTAAAAACCACTTTTTTTGACTCAGGGGACCTCAAAACGGATATTTCCGGTGAAAACTCGATATCGAAAATTTGACACGATTACAATACTTCCTCTTACTAGGAGTAAAGAAAGAAAAAGTGGTTTTTAGAAATGGTCTGTGTGTGTGTGTGTGTGTGTGTGTGTGTGTGTGTGTGTGTGTGTGTGTGTATGAACAGCATAGCTCCAAAACGAAAAACTGTAGAAACTTGAAATTCCGTTAAAGTATCACCATGGCATCTGACAGTGGGTCATCTGTTAAAATTCCTCAACCGGAAGTACTCTTTACTTGTAAGTTTTTTTTTTTTTGTTTTTTTCTCAAAAATGTCTCCGACGATTTTCTTCAAACTTGGTGTATCAACTACACATAGAAAGAGCTACAACTTTTATTTGACATATTTCTTTGGGAAAATTCATTTAAGGGCAGTTATGGGAGAGGGGTGGGGTTAAGTTTTCAATCTAAAGTGCTATTTCACAGTTTATTAAACAATTCTATCATCTAAATAAAGTTAATTAAAATTGAATATATTGTTGAAATTTCAAGTTTCAAAAAAAAATCAGATAACCGGAAGTGCGTTTTTTACATTACCACTTTACCAAATGATTTTTTTTTCACTTTTTCGCGATTTTCTCAGAAAAAAAATGTCACCGACGATTTTCTTGAAACTTCCTATATACTGAACATACAAGGATCTACAACTTTTATTTAAAACATTTCTCTGGGAAAATTCATTTAAGGGCACTTTTGAAGGAGGGATGGGGTTATATGTTTCTCTAAAGTGCTATCATAGTTGGATTATACAATTCCATTATCCAAACAAAATTAATTAGAAATAAATAGATGGCCAAAATTACGAGTTTCAAGAAAATTAGTAAACTGGAAGTGCGCTTTTACTGGACAGTTTTTTTTTTCAGTTTTTGACGAATTTCATTAAATTTGGTACACAAACTATAAAATTTGTCAATTATAATTGAGAACGGGAGTAAAAGAAAGTTTTGTGAGTGTTTCGGCAGGTAGTCACTTGAATGTAGTTACCTTGTAGTCCAAAAGGAGCGCCAATAATATTGAAGAAACTGAAATAACATTTGAAATTAAATGTTACAAATTCTATAGTAAGCAACTTTTCTTTTTTTTTTTTTTTATCTTTTTTTTAATGTTGAAAACGTTAGTCATTTTCAAGAAAATTAAAAAAACAAAAAAACCATTTTTTTCTGTAAAGTCGCGCTTACGATTATTTGATTTTCTTATTTGGAAAATGAAATTTTAATTGACTCAATGGCTAGAGGCCGAGGGTACTGTTTACATTAAGGAGCAAGTATAATACTAGCTATTACGAACAAAAGTACGCCATTTCACTAGAAATTTAGTAATATCTTGGAATCGGGAGGAATTTACTTAATTCTTAAGTAATTAAGTTATAGCACTTGTGAAACAACTAGAGCGCTTAGTGATATGGTCAGAAATAAACCTCTCTACACTCTCCATGCTTCAATATAATTTCTAACTCTGCTACAAACCAATTTAGAAAGGAGATTAAGTCAACATATAACCTCTATACGTTATTATATAAATACACTTATGTCTGAGAATAACACTTGTGCTACGACTATATTTACGAATGCTACACATTAGATGAACTACTTGTCTGAGGGCTTCATAGTAGATGTAGGCAAGGGGATCCTCTATCCTGTGTAATCTTCAATCTCTTTTTAGATCGAGCGGTGCTGGCCATCAGAACGAATCCTAGCGGCACCATTTACGAGCAGATTAACACAACATTTGGCCTATGCAGACGATGTGTTGATTATAGCGCGGATTAAAGCGGCTCTGGTGGGATCTTTTCAGCAACTGGAAGAAGCTTGTAAGAAACGTGATCTGGAAATCAACGAAGTAAAGACCAAATGCATGCGAACTTCGAAAGCCCTAGGGGAAGGACAAATCCAGTTTTGGAGGTCACAACTTCCCAATGTGCAGCGATTATAAATACGCAGGGTCGCTCAAAAACTAACAATAACGATATTACCGTAGAAATCAAGGCGAGATAGTATCGGCAGCAAATAGATGCCTTTTTGGCGGTTCAGAAGGTTCTGCGGTTCAAGGATTTATCCCGCAAGGCTAAAATAATTGCCAATAAAAAACTATTATCAGACCCATCGTCATTTATGCCAGCAAAACGTGGATGTGCTCAATAAAAAGAACATAAGGATCTTTGGTGTCTGGGAGAGAAAAATATTTAGAAGGATATTTGGCCCGAAGTGCGTGAAAGGCGAATGGAAACATAAGAAAAAAATGAAGAACTGAGAGACTTGTTTGGAGAGCCGGATATAGTCGCCCAAATAAAGAAAGGGAGGTTGAGATGGTTGGGGTATTGTGGAAAGGATGCCTGAGGGGAGATTACCTCGAACATTATTAATTGGGAAACCAGAAGGCACAAGAACTCGAGGGCGCGCCCTCGACTTAGATGGTTGGATGACGTGGAGGAAGACCTCCATCGGGTTGGGGTGAGAGATGGCGCCGCAAAGCCGCAGACCGAAAATAGGTCCAGGTCCTACTTTAAGGACTGTTGCACCGTACAGTAAGTAAGTAACTCATAAATTCTAAATTATTACCTTATTATGATAGAATATAACTAAAATGTGTTTCCGATCAAATCCCAACTTAGTACTTACTTATATTTCAAATCAATACCGAGTTTCTATTTCATCAACAACAACTACATCTAAGTGATTAGCTTACTGGACTTCCATGCAGAGGACCCGGGCTCGAGTCCAGTTATGCCACCATTAGATTTTTTTCTACCTAGGAGCTTCTACAGCTAACTGTAACGAGAGAACACTGTCTGAGGCCGGCAGTGCATTGAGAAGGCTCCGGGCGCCAATG
>JAAEAF010010071.1:0-52432 GCA_011037195.1 Triatoma infestans
TGACGAAATAAAGAAAGCATTGTATATAGACAGATAATAGGCGGCAGATTTCTCAGTTTAGAGTTTATGAATGACAGTCCCATTGACGTTGCGTGCAAATTCAAGTCTTTGAAGTGTGTAAACTGGCCTCTGAAGCGTTGTGTGTCTCACGTACAGAAATGATAAGTTTATCGGTTTGTTACTGGTGAATCCAAGCTGGATGTGAATTGTAACAGTTAATGTTTCTGATTAATCCAGACTGGATAGGAATGTAACAGTTAATGTTTCTGATTAATCCAGACTGGATGTGAATGTAACAGTTAAAGTTTCTAATTAATCCAGTTTGGAAATGAATGTAACAGTTAATGTTTTTGATTAATCCTGTATCTTGTTGAGTTTCGTGAATTTTTTATGGTTAAAGTGTGGACCAGAAGTGAATCTTATCTTATCACATGTGCATTATAATGGATGCTTTGGGTGGAGAGAATTTAGTTTTGGTTCGACAATATAAGAAGAAGACTTGGTTAACACTGGTAAATTAATATATTAATTAAGAGACACAGGCTGCCTGGTTTTTACGATGGATGAATGTTTAAGGTAGAGTTGTATGAAAATGACACGAAGTAATTGGATGTATTGAACTGAATTCAACTGTGTTTTTATGGACTATCGTCGCTATATTTATATAGTTTCTCCCACTCCAGTCCGAGTGAGTGGTTGAGCTTCTCTTTGCTTTCTTTGGTTGCTGTTACAGCATCATACTTTGTTTATGAGTTTCCTCTTCCATTTTCACGTTTTTTTTTTTTCCTCTAAAGTTTCTTTAGTACAATATATAGTTATACGGATTATATAATGTTTACTACCATTAGAAACGTTGTTAGAATTCCAAATTTGAATAAACTCGGATAACCGGAAGTATAACTTCACAAAATTGTTTTTTATCGTAAACGGCTGCAACAATTAAACTTGTTGATATGAATATTGCTAATATAAATAATGCCACTTTTATTTGGAACATATACCTGGAAAAATTTTGCTTTGAACAGGTTCTCGGGAGTCATTGATGTTAGATTTCTACATGTTATTCAGGATTCTATTTAATCACTTCCAGTGCAGCCAGATAGATACTAAACAATACCATCTTCATATTCGTTTTATGGTAACTGTTAAAAATTGCATGTACAAGAGAATTTTTCGTGAATTTTATACTTATAAACTGTGCAGTGTGAGAAATTAGTGTGTATGTTTTATACCAGCTTTTAGATAGTCAGAATTTTCTAAACAATGGTGTCTTTTATAGGCTTATGACGTTTAGGTTGTACAATATAGGTCCATTTTATAGGCTATTATACAATTCAATCTAAAGTAGCCTTAGTAAAAAAAATTTAGAGACTTTTTAGCGTAATTACAAAAAAAAAAATCTGGTGTGAAACACTCACACAATTTCTCTTACTCCAGTTCCCAAAATTATAATTGACATAATTATAATTGTAGTTTGTATATCAAATTTAATGAAATTCGTCGAAAACTGAAAAACTGTCTAGTAAAAGCGCACTTCCGGTTTACTAATTTTCTTAAAACTTGGAGTGTTTGCCATCTATTTATTTCTAATTAATTTTGTTTGGATGATGGAATTGTATAATCAAATATGATAGAAAAACATAACCCCACCCCTCCACAAAAGTGCCCTTAAATGAATTTTTCCAGAGAAATGTTTTAAATAAAAATTGTAAATTTTTGTAGGTGTAATTTATATAGGAAGTTTCAATAAAATTGATGGAGCCATTTTTGAGAAAAACGCAAAAAAAAAAATTCAAGTGGAACTTCCGGTTGAGGAATTTTGATAGATGACCGACTGTAAGACTTTCTACGGTTTTTCATTTTTGAGCTATGCTGTTCACATTTACACACACCCAGACCATTTGCTAAAAAACCACTTTTTTGGACTCAGGCGACCTCAAAACGGACATTTCCGGTAAAAACTCGATATCGAAAATTTGACATGATTACGATACTTCCTCTCACAAGGAGTAAGAGAAAGTAAAAAAAATATACAACTAGTCTCAAATCAGGTGATGGAACAAGCCATAAAAATTCGCTCTTATTATACAAGTAAGGAAAATACATTCTGTGTAAAACCTCAATTATGTTGAATTCTTGATTTCTACGCAGAGACATTCATTTTGTTAAAACATAAAATTCAGTCGAACGGCAAAGCGAGACATCTTCAGGAAGAACTGTCTTCAAGAAATTTACAATAATCAGTTTAATATCCTTCTTGGAAATACAAAATTGGAGTCAATTAGAAGACTACAACGGATTTAAAGGAAAAACAAAACTGATATATGCCTTGTTTCTTATATAAAATATGGATTGAATCCATATCTGGAAGTTGTGATTCTACAACCGTAGAATTCCATTCAAAAATAGCTGGTGTGAAACATTCACACGATTTTCTGTTACTCTTAAATATAATTATATATAAAAAAATATATTTCCTTTGAATTTAAATTTTTCTCATTTTGTACTGCTATAAATATATAGTTAGTGTGACGACAAGCATCTAACCAGGCATGTATTAGAAATGATGGTATAGTAATCCAGACGATTACGCCAATAATATTGTACTAATCCCATATGACATTAGAAATGAATGCCACAAATTCCTTAGAACTACCTAAAATCTATTCCTTTTTTGGAAAAATGTTTAATAAAAAAGTGATATGTTTTTTATCTGTGCACCTAGTATTCCAAGCGTAATAGAAATCGTTTCGCACTTGTGGTTAACCGATTTTCTTCCAATTTGAAAATCTATATAAGTAGGTATAAAAAAGGGTTTCTAGCGCAATCCCGAAAACGATGGCCGGGCGGAGGAGAGGAAGTTGTTATAAAGTGTGCGAGAGAGTGAGGGGGAATATTCTCCACTATCTGTGGCTGCACGCCCGTCAAATTAGCACTAATTTATTTTTTAAATAAAAAAATTGATTTTATTATCGTGTGTGTGTGTCTGTGTGATTAATATTAAATTATGTTGAACTTTTCGCGTTTTTTTTTTTTTTTTTTTACTGTTGCTAGAATAACCTCATATAAGATCACGATTTTACTTTTAGCGGGAGTAAGAGAAAGTAAAAAATCGTTATTATAATATGTAATACCTTCTATAGCTATTATGATCCTAGCTTTGCAATGTTATAAAAGGGTGGGAAACTAGAAATCTTATATTCCCTGTAAATCGGGGAATTTTCCAAAGAAATTTATTTAAGAACTTTTACTTTAATTTGGAATATGGGAAAAAGAATTTGGTTTACATTTTTAATTTGGGACAATTTTTGTCATACAGAAACTGAAGACTAAGCGCCACTTTACCTCACTTTGCCTGTCATTCATAATACCATATTATATGCTTTATTATAACACTTTTAAATCTTTTCTGAGCAATGAAGTTTCAACCCAAATTAGAGTAATAAGACTTTTCCCAATGAAAAACTTTATAAGTTATTATAGAAAAAGTTTTTTGTTCTATATACTTAATTCCTCTATAAAAGATTTACTCCATATACTGCATGATGTTGTAATTGTGGTGAAAGTGAATGTTGTGTAAACTGAAGAAAAGTGACTTTCCCAAGAAAGTTGTTACTGAACATACTTTAGGATTTAGAAGTACACAATCTACTTCATTCATTGATTGCTTTAAGGCAATCCACTTTAATTTGCTGTAAAGGCAATACAATTAATATTTCGGGTTCTCCCGAAAGTCTAAAAATGAAATACTTTCCTTCAAGTTAATCTCAAACGAGGTAACTGAAAAATTCTGTATTCTTCTATTCTTTTCATATTATTTGTAACTGGTTATCTTGCGAACTTGTCAGCCATTGGAAATAGTGTAAGCACCGGATATTTGCATATCCTTAATTATTTCATTCTCAAATACTTATTACCTTCTCTTAATCCTCAAAAAGCGAAAACTCGAAGGAAACTCTTAACTTGGTATTCCGTTTAGGTAACATAACATAAACATAAATTTATTTGTTCTTTAAGATATATGATCTTTTATCAAAGGATTTGACATATTTCTCAGTACAATGTAAAAATAAAAAATATCATAATAAGGAAAAAAGAGAATCAGAATGATTAATTATAATTATATATATAATAAAAGGAAACATAATCGGATTTTACATTGGTGCAATGATAATAACATGTGAATAATAAAAAGAAATAAAAACATTACAGAATAAAATTAAACTAACAGAAAGTTAGCTTGATTCAATGGCAAGACAGAGAGAACTAATAATGGTAATCGTTTGTACTAATAGTAAAATAGTTTTATTAATAATAATAGTTTTTTTTTCATCTCCCTCCTTCGTTACCGCTTTAGCACTTACTTCTTCAGGTATTGCTGCTACGTTGATGGGCATTCAGCGCATTCAGCTCTTAAACTTAGACATGCACTACACAGAAAACCCAACATGTAACATTTCTAAAACATCAGGAATGGGAAAGGTTCTTCGGGCGTGCAAAATCATTGCATGGGATGAGTGTACAATGGCTTATAAGAAGTACATTGAAAGACTTCCGAGATAATCAGATTCCATTTGGTGGAGCATTGGTATTACTAGCTGGTGACTTCAATCAAACGCTTCCAGTGATATCTCGCTCAACACCAGCTGATGAATTGCATGCATGCTTGAAATATTCAACTCTCTGAGCACAGTAAAAAAAATTCATTTAACAACGAATATGAGAGTTCAACTTCCAAACGATCCAACAGCTGCCAAATTTTCAAGATAATTACTCGAACTCGGTAACGGCACTGTTCCTACAAGTCCGGTAACGAAAAAATCACCTTCTCATCTAATTCCTGCAACATTGTACTTTAAAAGAAGAATTAGTAGGCAGGGTATTCCATAGCAACGAAACAAATTATAAAAATTAGACTAAGCCACAGCGAAGCGTGGTCGGGTTAGCTAGTTTAATATAAATGCCGTGAGTTTAAGCGAACCTGTAGTGTAATAATACAAGTTATTCGCCTGGATGATTTAATAAGTTTTGTATATTTTGTCTGAATTCTTATCAATATACTGTTTTAAATATTGATTTCTGTAAGGCTGGAACATTGGACATTCCAAAAGGATCAATTTTTCGGGAAGCTGCAAATTACAGATGGTGCAATTTTCGCTAGACTCAAATCTGTAGGAAGAACCATTCCAATATAATCCAAAATATTTTACGCTTGCAATTCTAAGCTGGCTTACTAGTCTCCTTTTTTTTCAAATTGTTCAAAAAATGGAAGTATGGCTCACCGAAACTGATGTTTTAGTTATTGTTCTGTAGAAAGGGTTGTAATGTGTATTTAGAATAGCGTAGGAATCTATAGAAATGTGGTGATTGTTAAGAGTCTTATGAAGTTAATGTTTGTTTATTATTCAGTTTGAAATATCAGTTTGAACTATAAACACTAATTTTTCTTTTAATTGTGGGTACCAGTTATAAGATAGACTATTATTTCTTTCCCGTATTCCGTTTTTTTTTTTTTTTTTTTTTTTTTTTTTTTTTTTTTTTTTTTTTCTTGAAAACTGCTCGAACGATTTTCTTTAAACTTCGTATACTGTTTGCATACAAAATTATCTATCACTTGTATTTGGAAAATTTATTCGGAAAAATTGATTTTTTTTCAACGTTTCCGGGGAAACAGAAGTACTAAGCTTTCCTCTAAACCACTTCTGTGGTACTATGGCCTATATATAGATGCATAGGGCTATAAAAGCACTAGATAACTAAATAACTAGAACTCTAGATGTATAGTATATATTTATTTTGCTTTTGGGGAAATCCCCATACAAAACAGTCAGGCTACATTTCAGCATATTTACATAAGTTCTTAAATTAGTAAATTAATAACTACAAATTACCCCAAAATAAAAACTATAACCCAAAAATTTATAATAAACCAAAAATACAATTTAGAAGAAGTAAAGGAAAATATTAAAATGAACGAAAAATTACTAATTTCTGACAATATAAGTAGATAAGAAAATGATGAGAAGCATTATAAAAGATGCAATATAATTATAAAAAGGTGTATCAAAATGAAAATAAAAATTAAAAATCAACTTACATGAGAAGGCATAAGGAGATGTAATGTGATAACAAGAAGGAGTGATAACAGAAGGAAACTATATAATTTTTAATTATAAAAATTATAACTAGTGGTGCCAGCCAGACGCTATTATTCAATACAAGAGCACGGTCAAAGGGACCGCCAAGGACAACCGCCAAAGACACACTGCCTTCAAAAGGGTCATTATACGGTCAGTACACAGAAGCCGCCTGGCCAATATACACGGCAATAAACAAACACTCAAAAGACCGACCACCTGGTGGGGAGAATTATTCTTCAGTATTTTATCAGCGTAACATCAAGATTCTACCAGTGACATAATTCATACATCGGAGCGCGTCCCTATCTAAGTATTTAAACATATATTTATTTATCATCATTATAGTTGTGCATTCTAGTTACAATTTAAATCATTTTAAATTAATTGTAGTTTATCTTTTCAAACGTTTAAATTATTGTTAAAATATATATATATATATATCTATTTTCGTAAATTAGTAATTCATATTCCGAGTAAAAACTCTCTAAAAATCTCTAACTAACTCCCAACTATTCATCGCATTATAACCCTCTTCAAGACATCTGATTCCACTACAGAGAGATCAGCATATTTCTCAGTTATAAGTTAATAATATTAACAATTATACGTTAATAACAATACTGAAAGAATATACTCTAATTTAAGTATCAAATTCAATAATAACAGAGTGACTTAATGATAGAGATAGTAAAGAAGTTTCTATTGATTATATATTTATTCATTTATAATAAAAGATCTAACTTTAAAGCAATTAGTAATGTAGTAATAGAGATTCCTTATTTGGGAGTCACTGTTTGAGGAAAGTATAGTGCGAAACTGGTCTGGCGTTATGGTGGTAACAAAAGGGATGTAGTGGTTACGAATAGGAGAATATATTGGGCAGACAACAATTAAATGTTACAGATCTTCTAAAACGTTAAGATTGATTACAGATGGAGCAGATTTCACGGGGTTTAATTAAATATACAGAATTTTTGTAAGTTACTTTGATTTGGTAGCCTCCGGATAGTTTTAGTTGAGCCATAATAACCTTGTTATGTTAAACGGCATATTAAGGTTTAGGTAAGAGCGTTCCGGACTGACAGTAATATTAGCTACATATATTTTAACATGAGAATTCTAGATTGAATACTAGAATTCTAGATGTGAAGAAAATATATAACCGGAAGTACCACTTTACGCAATACGCTTCTAGTTTTTTTTTGGAATTTTGTAGAAAACGACTGCAAAAATTTTCTTTAAAATTCGAATGCTAACTGCACAGATATAAATCTATCACTTTTAGTAGAAACTGAAACTTTTTATGATAAAAACTTTTTTTAGAATGTTCTGGGGAATCTCTGATGTTACATTTATATGTTTGAATTTGTAGTATGTTCTGGCGCTATCTTCTGCACTACGATCTAAACACATACAAATTCTCCCTACTAAACTAAAAAAAAAAATAATTATAGAGTATCATGCTAATGTAGACTGAATCATTTCTAAACGATCTTCAAAAGTACAATAGAGTGTAAATTTAATATACTTTACTTCTAAAGTTTGCTTGAGTCACTTTTTGCAACTATCGATGTTATAAAATCTGTTTTAAAACTGAAGGATCAACTTATTTTTAGAAAGTCTTAGTAATTGAACACCATCTATTAAATTATCGAATTTTTATGGTGAACCTTGTAAGATTTAAAGCGATCAAAGAATTGTACATTTCTTTAAGTATATCAAAAGTGTATGAAGGTTAATTACTTGATACAATGTTTAACTTGTAAAGCACTTTCTGTAATGAATAATTTAGTGAAAATCTTAAATTAATAACTAGTGAAAAATTATCTGGCAAATTCTGTTAGACCAATATGATTTTAAATAGTTCTATGGTCACAGCTTACTCTATAAAATGTTAATTTTATCCTATTGAATTCTGATAGTGTTGTGAACTTATACTGATAAATTTTTGGGCTCTTCAGAGTTGGGTTCATCTTCTTCTTCCTTTGGCACTACGGCCCTTGTAGGACCTTGGCCTCCTTAAGCAGATTAGACCAGCCCTCTCGATCTACTGCCTTTCTTCTCATTGGCGAACCTGCATTTTTTGGAGGTCATCCTCCACATCTTGTAGCCGACGGAGTCGCGGTCTACCCCGTGGTCTTTTCCCCCCAGGATGTCCTTCAAAAGCTTTGCGTGGGCCTCTGCCCCGATCCATTCTTTCTAGGTGCCCCAGCCATCTCAGTCTTCCGACTTTAATAGCGGTCACCAGGTCTACATCCTTATAAAGCTCCTTGAGCTCGGTGTTCCTACTACATCTGAAGGCTCCATTGTCAACTACAGGTCCGTAGATAGTTCTAAGGACCTTCCTTTCCCAGCAATTTAGCCTATTTTCATCCGCCACCGTCAGCGCCCACGTCTCCGAGCCATACATAACAACCGGTCTAATAATCGTCTTATAAATGACCGCTTTGGCCTGCCTGGACAAGTTTTTGTTCCGGAGCGTTTGTCTTAGCATGCCCAGGCATCTATTCCCAGCTGCTATTCTGCTCCTAACATCGTGGCTCACCTCGTTCTTGGATGTAAGGGTAGCTCCCAAATATTTAAATTCCCTCACTCCTTCGAAACGGTGTTGCACAACTTGCAGCTCTCTAAATTGCCTGGGTCTTCTCGTAGTTACCATATACTTGGTTTTTTGAGCGTTGACAATCAGTCCATTCTCTGCAGCGTTTTCCTCTAGTTCCATAAAGGATGATTTTAGTGACGCTGCGGACCGAGCTATAAGTGCTATAAGTTGGGTTCATCGTTGGCGTTAATGCAGATCTCTAGTAAGATGTAAATTATCCTGTGTAACATATTAGTTTTCAAGCACTTGATAAGAATACAAGAAAGCAGTTGGCACACTCAAAAGTAGTGTTTCCAATTTCCAATCCAACAATACTTAGTAGATCCCATAAATGCCTGCATGTCACTTTAATTAAAATGGTTGTGCAGCAACAACAATGTTAAACTTTGCTCTAATGTTTCTCTAGTACAATATATAGTTATAAGGATTATATAGTGTTTAGTACCATTATACTAACTAACTGAACACCCACCACCTCTAACCATATATATTAGTGCAACTTAATTTAAAATAATTTGCCAATTTTCATAACCGCATTGACTACAACAAGAGAAAGTCGTGTGAGTGATTCTCAAGAGAATCTTTTTTTTCTCCCCAAACTAAAAAATTGATACGAACCCCTCAGTATTGAAAGGAAAAAATAGAAATTGTAAAACCGAAGATCCGAAATTATGGTTTGGAAAAATTGGTTAAGATAATTTCTTTTTAGTAACTTTTCAACTTTCTTGGAAACGCTCGCATGATTTTTTTTTTTTTTTTTGAGCTAGAAAAATCGTAATAAAATATAAGTAAAAAAAATTAAGATCTCAAGCAGTGTTGAAGTTCCACTAAACCGTTCAGTCATGGTCAGAGGTAAATAAAAAGATATTTTACCAAAAAATAACTGCTTATTAACAGGTCATAATATTGTCCAAGGAGTTGAATCTGTAACATGCAACACACCTATGTTTGGCGGTCCTTGTCGGCCGGCCCCTTGTTTCCTTGTTTCTAGCTATTGCGGAGCCCCTGAAAAATTAAATGTCTAGGTAATTCCAAATACGTACATGATTAGTTGATCGAATTCCTTCAATCATGTTTATATAAAACTTATTAACTGAAATCAGTGGATAGTAACATTACTAGATACAAATAAGTGTCATTTTCTAAATTATTTTACTCCGAGTAAAATTTCAATCCATTAGATGGGGCTTTTTATTTAAACGTTTTAGGATATCTGGCACTGATTGCATAGACAGAGTACTGCAGGACAACGTGCCGCCACTAAATCTGATTAATTTGATTAAATCTATTTAATTCAATTCTTATGAAAATGATTTAAATTTAACTTTTTATTATTATTATATGAAACAACTTGTTTACTTTTCCTTAGTCCATAGTAAGAGGAAGTATTATAATCGTATAAAATTTTCGATATCGAGTTTTTATCGGAAATACTAGTTTTGAGTCCCCGCCCAGTCCAAGAAAGTGTTTTTTGGAAAATGGCCTTAAATAGATTATCACACTTCCGAGTTTTAAGAAAATTAGCAAACTAGTAGTGGCTTTTACTGAACAATTTTTTCAATGTTCGCAATTTTTTACTTTCTCTTACTCTTAGTAAGCGGAAGTATTGTAATCGTGTCAAATTTTTGATATGGAGTTCTCCCCTGAGACCAAAAAGGTGATTTTTAGCAAATGGTCTGTGGTGTGTGTGTGTGTGTATGTGTATGTATGTGAACAGCATAGCTAAATGGATTCCGTTTAGGTATCACCATGGGATCTGACGGTATGTTATCTGTCAAAATTCCTCAACCAGAAGTTCCACTTTACAATTTTTTTTTTTTTACGTTTTTGCAATTTTCTCAAAAATGGCTCCCACGATTTTCTTCAAACTTCGTATATTAAATACACATAAAAAGAGCTATAACATTGATTTAAAACATTTTTCCGGGAAAATTCATTTAAGGGCACTTTTGGAGGAGGGGTGGGGTTAGGTTTTCATCTGAAGTGTTATTTCAGTTTATTAAACAATTCTGTCATCTAAATAATTGTTAATTAGAATTAAAATATGTTGTTGAAATTCCGAGTTCGGAAAAAATCGGATGACTGGAAGGTCGTTTTACTTTACCACTTTACTAAATAGTTTTTTCCACTTTTTTTTGCGATTTTCTCAAAGGTGGCTTCAAAATATTTTCTTGAAACTTCCCATATGAAGGACACATACAAAGATGTACTTGTAATCCTTCTTCTTCGCCTTCAACATTTGTTCGTGTTGCTATCAGCTTCATAAATTTAGCTTTCACAAGAAAGTGATCGTAGCCGATATCAGTCCCTTTAAAACTCTTCAGGTCCTGAACAATAGTTGCATGCCTTGCATCTAATAAAATATAGTCTGTTTGGTTATGGATTTCACAATCTGGCGATATCCATGTCTCTAAGTCTATTTCTTTATAAGGAAAATAAGTACTAATTATATACGCATATTGCTTCCAGCACAAAATCAACCATCCTTATTATAGCATGCTTTTCATACCTTCCTATTTTAGGCTCCCTATTTAAGTGCCTTAAAACTAGTTTCACATCTGGGATGCAATTATAAAGTCTTTCGAGCTCCATATAAAAATTCCTCTTTTATATTCTGATCAGCCATATCTTTAATATAAATTCTTTTTACAATATTCTAATCCTCTTAAAATTACCATAATATTCCAAAACTGATATTTTATGTTATTTATAATATTTAAAGATTTTTTAGAGGAATTTATATTTATTTCAAATTGATATATATCTTCCGTTTATTTAATTTATTTCAATTAATGTTAATGGATAACTGCAATTTATTTATTAATCTAAAAAGGGGTTTAATAGAAATTATTAAATAAACAATAACATTTCTAAAAACACTTGATCTTGTTTAGTAAAATGTGAAACTCGTGGCAAAAATTATACATTAAATGAATCACTATTTTAATTTAGTATTAAAATGAAAGCAGACGATTTTTACAGTCGAGGAAATTCTAGTTTAGAAAAGGTAGATATTTTCATTTAATTTATTTGCTTGTGATATACCAACTCAACACAATACTTCTTAGAGGTTAATTAGAGTAAATTTAATTTAGGAAACTTTTATTAAACAAAAAAAAAAAACATACGACAAGTGTTACTTAGCTAATTAATTTAATATTAAAATATAAAAGTTTTTTGCGGACGGTCTCTTTGATAATGATGGAAAACAATTTATTTTCTACCAGTTGTGAGCCATTGTAACTCCAACAATGTACTTTGTGGATATCCATCAAATTATTAAAATAAATGTTTAGAATTATGAACTTTGAAGTTCAAAAACTTTGATGTAAATTTATATTTATATTTCTTTTAATGCGCGTCACCATCTACGATCATTGTTAGTTTCTCTGTCACTGCCATTAGGCAGAGTATTTCTAGTACACACAGCACTGTTCATCACGGAGAGTGAGCTCTAGTAGATTTCTATGGCGAGAAAATGTAAGAGCAATACTGGCTGGACTGAACCGGGGATCTCCAGCGGCCAGTCCAACGCCACAACTTTCTGTCACTCTAATTTACTTTATCCATTGCCAGTTATAGTTATAATTGGCAAACTTTCTTCAAACATGGAATTTTTTTTCAATAATTATTTTATTTAAATAGTATATAGTTAACTATCGAAACTATTGAAACTAGGTTAACTAACGTAACTAAAGATTCTCTTGAGGGAAGTTAAAGTTCTAGTTCCTCAGGATCCCCCCTAAAAATCAATTGTCTCCGAAAACAGTTTCAAACAGACGTGATAGTTTAAATATATAAAAATCTATACAGGATGTTTCAGAATTGCACGGCACTATTTTAGGTATGTGTTCTCTGGCAAAAAATAAACATATGATTTATTTAGAAATTTACACCAGCACTATTGTGCCATAAGTAAATATGTATACAGAGACAAAAATAAAATAAAATAAAATCCGAGTGGAGAAACTACCCAGTGTCTTTTATCGATGTACATCCCAAGGTAGCGGGCAACATCAGAGGTTGGCAAAGGAACTTGGTTGTAGTATATTGGCGGAGAAGTAATTCTACGTAAGGTGAAGGTGACATTGAGGCGCTTGTTCTCATTGAGTTTAATCTCCTATTTTTTGAACCAGTTCACCAAAGTAGTGAGATGGTTCTGCATATTTCTGTGGGATATTACTGGATCGGGATCTGAGTAAAGTATAGCAATTTCATCTGCATAGGTTGAATGGATGGTATTAGGATTAATTGGGTTGTCTGCCATGTATACCGAATACAGTATGGGGCCCAGGATGCTTCCTTGAGGAACTCCTGCTTCGGCCTTCTGGAAAGGAGAAGGGGAGGATCCAACCATTACTTGGAAGTAACGGTCGGTGAGGTATGATTTAAGGATGAGGTAGAGTATAAAAGGGAGGACGCTCTTGTGCTTCCAGAACAGCCCAGTGTGCCATACTCGATCGAAGGCTTGCTCACATCGAGGAAGACTCCCGAGCAGCATTCTTTCGTTCAAGAGAGGAGGCAAAGGTGTCCACAACGCGATGGCATTGTTGGATGGTTGAATGCTGTTTTCTGAACCCAAATTGGTGTTCAGGGATAACTTTAGGGTTTTCAAGTAGAGGGAGTAGTTGTTTTAAGTTTTTAGTTGTTTCCCAAAAATTTTTCCAAGGATTGGTTACAGACAAATAGGTCGATAAGATGTAGGGAGGTGGTGAGGTCTTTTAGGTTTTGGTATCATTCGGATATGGAAAATTTCCATTGGATTGAGAAGTACGTTGTTCGCAAGACCGAGTTAAAGATGGTGGTTAGGAATACTATAGTTTTCCTAGGAAGGGAGCGTAGGATATTGGAGGAGATAAGGTCAAAACCTGGAGCTTTTCGTTTGGGAAAGTTTTTTATTACATATAGTACGTCTGATGGTGTAAATGATTTAGGAGGAAGAGAAAGAGGAAGTGGAGTGTCAAACTCTTGCTCTATATGTGAGGTAAATGTGGGATCGTCCAAGTCGGGGTGGGGAGTAAATACTTTAGTACGACGAGAAGAGGAGGGCGTTTTCCTTGTCACTGACAAGGAAAAAGTTCAAATACACATATGTTTTAAATCAATTTATTACAGAGATATTGGGACAAAGATATTTATTTAACACAATAATTCAGAGTAACTGTTCAACGTGGCCACCGTTTTGTTGAATGCAGCATTCAGCAAGACGAATCCATGCTTCTTTGGCCCTTCTTATAGTATTAGGATGATGCTTGATAGTAACTGCGCCAACAGACGTAGAATAAACCAGAGACTTCATCCAGCCTAACAGAAAATAATTTAACGGCGTTAGATCGGGAGATCGTGGTGGTCATTTAACAGGTCCATTTCGACCAACCCATCGGTTACCATATGTTGCGTTTAAATAATCAGTCACAATATGAGAATAGTAAGCTGAGCACCGCCATTCATAAACCAAAGCCTCTGCCTATTGGCAAGCGGAATATCTTCTAGAAGCTCATAAAGATTATTTTGCAAAAAATGCAAGTATGATATTCCTGAAAGCCTAGGTGGCATAAAGAAGGGGCGATTGGATTATCGCCAAGAAGACGATACCAGAGATTTAATGAAAAGGTATGTTGGTAATGTATAGTAGCAGTCGGGGGTTTTCATCGTCCCAAGTATGGGAGTTTCGAAAATTAGTAATCCCATTTTTGTAAAGCAAGATTCATCGGTAACTAGCAGGCAGCTTAGGAAAGAAGGATCTCGTGTGTATTATTGAATTAACCAGTGGGAGAAATTTCTGTGGTTGCTATAATCTTGGGGTAAAAAATCAAGCACAGCGTAATGTGAAATGGATGCTATTGTTGTTCTCGCAATGTTCGCCATTAACTGGTAGAGGAAACATTGAAACGAAGTGACAATCTTCTGGTGCTAATACTACGAAATAACTGAACACCTTCCAGTATTTCTTCTTCAACGTTTGCCGAAATCTTTGTGGACCGGCGTTTACTCGTACAGGCCTTAGTGTGCCATTTTCCCTAAGTCGCCTTTCAATGGCTTCAAACGTTTTACGATTTGGTATTCTTCGGTTGGAAAATTTTTCATGATATCTTCGAACAGCAGCAACACCATTTTTATGTAGCTCGCCATATGTTAAAACCATGTCTGTTTGTTTTGAAAAAGTGAACAAATTTGTGGTGTCTCCCATGATAATACACAAAATACTACAAATAGTGTCTCACAGTATTCACTCAACGCACACAACTTACACAAACAGTTTTAAATACTAACAGTCAAACAAATAAACGATATCAATTGTTAATTACGATATGCAATTTTTAGTATTATACTTTTGGACTTTCGATAAATAAAGCTTTAACCTTCAATATCTCTGTAATAAATTTATTTAAAACATATATGTACAGGGTGACCAGAGTTATATGCTCCACCCACTTTTTTTTTAAACGGCGGGAAATTTCGAAAAAATAGAAAACACGTATTTAATCATTTTTAGTCTAGTTTATTTTCAGTGATTGATCCATTTTTTATACCCCAATATCCCGAGATACAGCATCCAACTTTTTTTTTCAAATGGAACATTATATTTTTTTTTGCATATTTTTATAGTAATTGAGCCTCTAAAAAAATAAAAAAAAAAAAATTTAAAATCGGTTAGGTTTTTCAAAAGTTATGGTAATTTAAAATATGAAAAACAAATTTCAGTTTAATGTCAAAATTACCTTATTTTTTCTTTAAAGAAGCTCTTCAAACTGGGCACCATCAACGGATAGGCAAGCCAAAGCTCTGGACTCCCACGCTCTGTTTGTAGCAGCACTTAGGAGGCAAAGTCAACATCTAGGCAGGCTAGAGTTATTCGACGTTCCAGATCTTCGACTGAAGCCACGGGATTAAGGTTACTGTACACTTTATTTTTTAGATATCCCCACAAAAAATAGTCCATTGGGGTTAAGTCCGGAGATCGAGGTGGCCATTGGATCGGACCATGAGTTCCTAACCACTTTTCGTGGAAATTTCTGTCCAGGTAACGTCGAACAACTCTCGCATTATGTGCCGGGCAACCATCTTGTTGAAAATACATATCTAGCCGACGTTTTAGAGGAACATCTTCAAGCAGAACTGGCAAAATGTCTCTTAAAAAAGTTAGATACCTTTCACCAGTTAAGTTCCCTCTGTAGAAGTATGGGCCGATTAGTTGGTTTCCTCAAACTCCACACCAAACGTTTGTAGAAAAAACAACCTGATGGCGTGTGGCGAAGGTAACTTGTGGATTTTCTTCTGCCCATATTCTAAAGTTCCAACGATTAAGAAGGCCATTCTTGGTAAACTTTGATTCATCAGTCCATAAAATTGTGCATTTTTTGTGGGGATATCTACAAAATAAAGTGTACAGTAACCTTAATCCCGTGGCTTCAGTCGAAGATCTGGAACGTCGAATAACTCTAGCCCCTGCCTAGATGTTGACTTTGCCACCTAAGTGCTGCTACAAACAGAGCGTGGGAGTCCAGAGCTTTGGCTTGCCTATCCGTTGATGGTGCCCAGTTTGAAGAGCTTCTTTAAAGAAAAAATAAGGTAATTTTGACATTAAACTGAAATTTGTTTTTCATATTTTAAATTACCATAACTTTTGAAAAACCTAACCGATTTAAATTTTTTTTTTTTTTTAGGAGGCTCAAGTACTATAAAAATATGCAAAAAAAAATATAATGTTCCATTTGAAAAAAAAAGTTGGATGCTGTATCTCGGGATATTAGGGTATAAAAAAATGGATCAATCACTGAAAATAAACTAGACTAAAAATGATTAAATACGTGTTTTCTATTTTTTCGAAATTTCCCGCCGTTTAAAAAAAAAGTGGGTGGAGCATATAACTCTGGTCACCCTATATATGAACTTTTATGTTTATTTTTTGCTACAGAACACATATCTAAAATATTGCCGTGCAATTCTGAAACACCCTGTATAATTTAGTTTAATACAAACCGTTGGTTTATTTATTATATTTTAAAGAAAAACCTTTCGTGAATTTAACAGAAAATATAAAAAAAAAAAATTAATACTATTTTACTATAATTTCTTAAGAGGATATTTTCTTAGCCCTCTAAGAGGATATATTTCCGGTCAACTATTTTTGTAATAGCTGGGCAGCCAAAGATGGGGAGATGAATTACGAGATACCATTGAATGACGCTATCAGATAGAACCTTTTCTCTTAATTTTTCTGAACGTCATGATTAACCTTATTACATTTATAACTAGTCTATCTTCTTCGTCTATTTTTTGTTCATTGAGCTTTTTATTAATATTATTCTATATTGTCGAAAGTCTTCCTTTATTTTCCTATTTCAACTTATTTCTTATTTTATACAATATTCTGGAATATTATATTTCCTTTTGTAATCCATAAACTGCGGCCGATTTTCATCTTAGAATATCTTTCTTTCCATGACATTTATAAAAAAATATAAATCGATGTTCCAGTGTTCTAATCTTTACACTTGGACATATTTTTAGCTCACAGAAATAGATTCATCTCCCACCTTTATTAACTGTCATCATCTCAGAAAATCCAATTCGCTCACAGATGGACAATTTTTTGTATCATTTGTTATGTGTTTAAAAATTGCTTCACTTTATTTTTCTACCTAAACTTCTTTATTCTTCTATTTATTTTGCTATTGTACGAGTATATTCAATCTTCTTAACATATATGCATAACATGTTATATAAATATCATTTCTCTTTTCTGCTACGATTAAAATTGAAAACTCATCGTAACACATTAGTACTACATCTCTCTTAAACAAACATCCATGTAAATTTTACTGTATCTCTTTCAGAAGACAACTTCAAAAGAAACTAAGAGTTTTACGACCGGTTTTGTTAAATTTATTTTAACATCTTCTAGACTAAATTTGAAACAGATGTTATTTGAATGTAAAGGTGGCTACATACGTAGCTGCATACTTCAACAGTGCACAGGTCTTTTGCGCAAGTATACATGTGATCCACGCGGCTCATGTATACTTGAAGAATGTTAGCATATGCTTGAAAGATTGTGACGATGGACGAAGACGACGCGCTCGCTTTAGCTGTTCTTGTTTTAATTTACAAAAGAAAAAAAATCAACGAAAAGATCGTTCTTTGTGGTGTAAAAAATGACTGAAGAAACGAAAAAAGCTATTCACACATTAATTTATTAAGTGTGAATGAAATTAATAGTGTTCACTTTCATAAATGTGAATAAATTCTTCCATAATTTCTCTGTGACCCTTCCTAAAATCAATCGACATAATGATAAAATAATATCGCTTTTATATGAACTCGAAATGTAAAACAAACGCTTCCTCTGGCTTGCACGAGACTGACACAGAGGTTGCACAAGTCTATACACATGTTCAGTTAGCAACATGAACAAGATGGCGGGCACAAGTATGCAGTATGAAAGTTTAAACATTTTCTGACTTGTGCAAGATTTTCGTACAAACGAGCAAGTACAAGCCGACTGCGCATGTACACCGTTCAAGTATGCAGTTACATGTGTATCCAGCTTTAAAAACTATCATAAATGTTTCTCATTATTCAAGTTATAAATGAAAATAATTTTAATGTGAAAGTATGCACTTGACTTACTTTGAATTTTCACCAGTAAACTTATTACAACTTCAAAGCTTTGGCAGATTTTCCAAAAAAAAAGAAGCCTTATTTTTACTCGGATTAAAACTGATTATATTTCTTTAGAAATTTTCCTTAGACTGATTATATATCTTCTTTTCATACATGAAAATTCAATAGTCTTTTGTATGAATGCATATATCATATAACATAATACATGAATTGCCAGGCTAATGCGCTTATATATGTATACATCTGTGTGTATGTGCGTGTGTTTTGCAGTATTTGTGTTTGTGAGAGTTTGATGATAAGGATGGATCTCTTTTTAACTTCCAAGATAAAAAGAATTGTCCTATTTTAATGGTTTATTCAGAGAACTAAGTTCTTCCTCCATTCAGCAACTTAATCAAAAGGAGCAATGTTATTTTTTTAATTTAACATCTATATAATACGATGGTTACGCAATCCAAGTTGGATTATAAAAAAGATATTACTCTGTGGATTTGTAGATCCCTGATGTATTTTAACATATCACACAAAGGAGATCGTTTTGAATAAACTCTGAAACTCTGTGATGGTAAGGACAAATGTTTCTGCGTTTTATACAATCTGCATAATAAAGCGATGTGTGTATATTATTAAAGGTCTAATTAATGGCTTAATAATAAGCCCAGTTCTGTTTAAATCATTTTTCTATTGCATTACATTTAAATGATAGAGCAGTGTTAGGCTGGATGAAAAAATGACTTTTGTAATTAGTTTACGCTGATAATATGAAATATCTATCCCTCCCCAGCCATTAAGATCTACTTAACATAGCGAGTTATAAAAAAAAATTTTTAAGAGATTAAATAAAATGAACGTAAATATAGTTGAAATGTAAATATTAGTAATGGATTTAGTAAAATATACATAGACAAAAAATATAGAAACTTTTAATTTTAATAAAGATAAAAAATGTAATAGTTACAAATATCACTGGTTTTATTTCTAAGAACACTAGTCTTCAAGAAAGCAAAAGTTGTAGCAATTAACAAAGCGAAATGTTGTGAGAGATACTACAATGCTTATTGTAATTAATGCATTAATACCAAAGTAATTCATGGATCTCTAAATTATTGGTAATTTTAATTCAGTAAATATATGCAAGATATAGTTGTATATGCCTTAGAAGATTGTTATCATTACCCATCTGATGGCTTATAACCTTTAGTTTCAAAAGCAAGATAATCTCACCGTCGTTACTTCTGCATACACGACACGCCCTTAATTCTACCACTGGGCTAGTCATAAGTTAGGGGAAGAAGCTGCTCCCAAGTTTCACTCTTCAGAATTTCCTATATAAGAGGAATCCAAGATGAGTTTATCATAATCACTCTAACACCACAACTTCATTCTAGATCATTTATAGATAACCGAGTCTATGTTATCGCTCACCTCAAAGTCACCTCACGCAGAGTCCACTATATTTTTTTCTATCCAAGTCGTCGTCCTAGTCACGTTCGAAACTTTGGTAAAATTGTAGTTTTATTTTTATTTTCTAAGATCAGTCCAGAAGAATTCTATATATTTTTTTTCAGTCTAATTCATTTATCTCTCTTCCATCGCTGACAGTCACATCCAAACAAACAAACTATTCCTTAAGCACTTAATCATGATTAATAAATAACAAACTTCAGGAATTCAAATTAGGACTTCTCTCTTCATAAGATGCCAGAAACGTATTTGTAAAAAAAATGTATCGATTTTTTTGCCGATTGATCATCAAAAAACCTGTTGAATCAGCTATAGTAAGGATCTGCCAATTTGTGTAATCAGCCCTGGCACCACTCAGCGCGCTACAACAGATAAAAGATTTCTAGCGAGGCATTTAAATTGAACAATTTACAAGTTTCATTTTGCATTAATTATGGTAATGCCCCCATCTCCTTTATAGTCCCACTTAATAATATAATTCCTTACAGTTCAACGTTTCAGCAAACACGCACAAGACAATAAAGGCTAAATTAATTTGCTGCAATAACTTTCTCTAAGTATTGAACTCAATACAGTACTTTTAGTTTCCAGAATAATTTAGCATATCCTTTACTCTACTGCTTTCTGTAACGTACAAATTTATCAAAATACTTCAGATCAAGGGGCGTGGGGATGGATGAAAATCAAAAAGTAATAATACTTAAACTTATGGAAACAAAGATATACCATAAATATATCTTGTTAATCTTATCGTCGGTTTAAACCATTAATTCTTAAGCGAAACATACATCATATATTACCAGTAACAAGTTCCGGAGGATGTTGGAGTATTCTAACTTCCACAGTCCTCTAAACCCGTATATATTAATTTAATATAATTGAGGACTCACAAATTACTTTTCATCTCTGGGGAATTCAACCATTTTTCCCTTAAACTGTAGTTTTCATATTTTTAATTATGCTAGCTTTATTTTTTTTACTTTCTCTTACTCTTAATAAGTGGAAGTATTGTAACCGTGTCAAATTTTCTATATCCACTTTTCACCGGAAATATACGTTTTGAGGTCCCCTGAGCTCAAAAAAGTGGTTTTTAGCAAATGGTGTGTGTGTGTGTGTTCATGTATATGTGTATGTGAACCGCATAGCTCAAAACTGAAAAACCGTAGAAAGTTGAAACTTGATATTTCGTTTTGGTATCACCATGGAATTTCACAGTACCCTAACTGTCAGAATTCCTCAACCGGAAGTACCACTTTACTAGATGGATTTTTTACTTTTTTGCGATTTTCTCAAAAATAGCACCGACGATTCTCTTTAAACTTAGAACATCAACCATACATACAAAGAGCTACAACTTTTATTTGAAACATTTCTTCGGAAAAATGCATTTAAAGGCACTTTTAGGGGAGAAGTGGGGTTAGGTTTCCATTTAAAGTGCTATTTCATTTTATTAGACAATTCTGTCATCTAAATAATGTTAATAAGAATTAAATATGTTGTTGAAATTTCGAGTTTGAAAAAAAAATCGGATAACCGGAAGTGCGTTTACATTACTGTTTTACTAAATGATTTATTCAATTTTTCACTTTTTGTTAAAAAACAGCTCTGACGATTTTTTTGAAACTTCACATATAAATTACACATACAAAGATGTACAACTTTTATTTAAAACATTTGTCTGGAAACATCCATTTAAGGGCACTTTTAGGGGAGGGGATGGGGTTATGTACTCTAAAAATTAATTAGAACTAAATAGATGGCCAAAATTCCGAGTTTCAAGGAAATTAGTAAACCGGAAGTGTGCTTCAGTGAACATTTTTTTTTTCAGTTTTCGACGAATTTCATTTAAATCAATTACACAAACTATAAAATTTGTCAATTATAATTTTGAGAACTATAGTAAGAGAAAGTTGTGTGAGTGTTTCACATCAACATTTTTTTTTTTACTTTTACATTCTACCAAAAGTACAATTGTCGAGATATGACAATTTGGCTAGAAATCAATATATAATACACACATTTATACTTCAAAACATAGTAACATATTTCTCACTAATATGAATTTTTTTCCATTTCTTTTATTTATTTGTTTCCTTAGCCCCTATCCTTACCATCCAATTTAAAGATGAGATATCCTTGAACCTCTAATAATCCTTTTTCCTTTAAGGCATTTCGTGGAGTACCATTCCCAATTAGTAATTAATTAGATAGAGAGAGTTGAAAATCTAATTGGAAATAGCACAATGTATAGCAAACCTTTTTTTTTTTTTTTTTGGCCTTCTGTTCGTGCAGATTAGCCAATAGCAAACCTTGTTTTATAAAAAGAGAAAACATTCACTGATTGTGCTAATGCTTGTTTATTTCGAGCCACTTTATAAGTATTAGTTCGCCTACCAGTGGTTTTCATTTCTGAATATGTTCTTAAACCTATCGATTTTATATTTTCCATTTCGTTATAACCTTTTTATTTTTTGCGTGTATATTTCCACTCGAACCAAGTCTTTTATTTGAAAGACATATTTAAAAAAAAAAAAAAAAAAAAATGAAAAGAAAAATCGATTGGAAGAGAAAAGAAGATTGCATAAATAACAATAGCATTAGAAATGAGAAGAGAATTAATCCAAAGCTAATATTTAAAATTTGCATACAGAAACCGATGATATGTGTTCACGTGAAGGCGTGAACTCGGAAGCGTTAGAGCGGCTTAATGAAGCACGCAATTATGAAAATTAACAAGGCAATACAGTTTTAATTGGCTTACCTTGATGATGCGGGTTTATGATGAATAAGAAGCGAGCGTTGAGTCGGAAAAGCTGTGAAAGACGCTAGGAATCGTAAAAGGGTATAGAGGAGGCTGTGTATATGTATAAAATATGTCGTGTATGGGTGAGTATGAAAGGAAGTTGTGTGATTGGTAGAATGAAACGGTAAAGAAGCGTGTGTTCTTTGATGCGAATAAGACCTGTCGGAAGCTGGTTGGAGGCAGAGATAAAAGATCTATGTTGTAAATGCAATACACCCGTGGAGGCGGTGAAATCTAATGATGAAGCAGTAAATGATGACGCAGAGAGCATAAATACACATATATGCACGTGACGCGAGCCAAACCACAAGTAAGAAAAGGGATGATTAACCAGGGAAAAGGGGATGGCTGTGAACGGGAAACCAACGTCCGGAGACGCGAAAGAAGGCGCGAACGCACCAGAGAATTGGCGGAAAAGAATTAAAAAGGAGGAGAAAGCAGGATATCTGGCCGGATGACGCGGGCACACGTGGATGTTTTCCCCTACAAACGACGCAACAGTATGTCTACTTCTAATATGAACTGGAAAAAATAATTTGAAATAATTCTTTTTAATAACAGTTTCGTATAACTTATTTAAAACAAATTATTTGAGATAATATATAAAAAAAAAAAAAAAATAATGTATTTTTTATTGAGAGACTTTAAAAATTTATATATAGGCGGAAAAAAAAATCCCTTTCATTTATTTATAATTTTTAATAACGAAATAAGTGAATAATCATTTTAACACAGATTATTTGAAATAATATATTTATAAAATAAATTATTTTCAAACTTTATTTTAGAATAACTATTGTAAAATAAACAGTTTCTTCATATATATATTAGAAAATTAATAAGATATTGTTAATTAATTAATATTTGTTAATTAATTTGTATATATTATAAAACATAATATATAATTCATAAGTTTTGTTGGAATAATTTATTTGAACTAATGAAATGAGCCCAGTTCTCATATTTAAGCCACAACAACAATTTCCATAAACAAAGTTTTCTTTCTAAAAATATTTACAGTTCACAAGCGAATCATCAGTTTTTATGGACGCAACGGTAATTGTAACCCATGGACATTATAAAGATATATATAAATATTATAAAAGAATGAAACACTCCCAATTAATATGGACAGATATTTACGTTTCAAATCAAAACAAAAACCCAGATTTTATTCTGAAAATATAAACCAAATAATCCAACTTCTTTGCATAAAATGGTTGTCTAAAATTTATATACGATAACTATAATTATTGCACTATCCTTTAAAACAAAAAGGATCGTTATAGATTCTTTAAAAAGTCAAAATCTTATCATTTCTATTAAAAAATTATATAAATAAAATTTTGCTTTTAAAAAATGTAAATAAAATTATTAAATCAAATTGATAGAGAGAGAGAGAGAGAGAAAAAAAACGATGATGTTAACGGATGGAAGAGGACTGACTGAAATAAAATTGGTCGCTCTAATTGGTTTCACAAAACAAAACAAAAAAATCAAAGACATGATTTTGTTTTTTTCTTTTTATTGTCCATAATTTTCGACGGAATTTTAGATCACTTTATTATAGAACAAAATATGATTTAAAATGATCGATTTAACATCACTAAATATAACCCAAATATAGCTAGAGTTGAATTAAACATTGCTATACTTGCGGCTACAACTCTACTACCCACTACTACTACTTGTCTACTTGGTGCTACAACTCTAAGTATCCACTTACCTCACTAAAGATCACTAAAGATTCATAGGATCCTACGTACGAAGAATCAACCTAGTTACTCGTTACCTAGACCAGACTAGTGTGGGAGATTCTATATATATTATATATATATATATGTACAGCCGAGCGGAGACAGTTTATAACTAGTCAGCAACCTTCTACCTTTTCATCATTCAGCAAGTCTAGATCTCTCTCTCTCTCTCTGTTCATATATACAGGGTGTCCCAAGGTATATGGATAGCGACTTTTTCTCTGAAACTAAGATAGCTAGAAAAAAAAACTAAAAAACAGGGTGTCCCCGTAGTTTTTTGTTAGAAATCCAAAATTTAATTTGCAAATTTGTTTTGGTGGTTCGAGAAGCGAGTTACAGGCAGGAACTTCATTTTTTCAAATGAATGATTTGCCTTCTATTTTATGGTTAATTGATTGTGTATGAAAAAAAATCAAATGATGGATTGAATGCTCAGACTTTGTAACAAAGTATTTAGCTGGGCTACAAGTACCCGACACATTTGGAGGCTAGTCATTTATGTTTAATTCATGATTGACTATACTGACTACCTATCTATTAGATTTCATTAAAAAAAATTTTATGTTTTACAGCACAGTACGTGATGGATGGAAACATCGCAGACAGTTGTGATTATCTTCTTCTCGAAGCTAAATCACCATCATCATCAGGCTATCTTTATTCACCGGGATATCCTTCAAGTTATCCAAAAAATGTCCGATGTACCTATACTATTTCTGCAAGGTATGAATTATTTTTTGCTTTTAATTCAAATTAGAATTAGAATTAAAAAAATTATTAGGTTTAGTAATATATTTTTTTATTTATGTTTCCACGCTATTTTCAAGTGAAAAATACTTGAGTTTCCAGGGGTTAAGATAGTGTCAGTGGTTTGCTGGAAACCGACGTTTCGCCCATATTAAAATGTGCCTCTTCAGGGTCGTTAGACTTTGACAGTTCCATTAGTTCTACAAAATGTCGGTTTTGTAGCAAACCATTGTGTAATGGAATCGTTTGTTGTGTGATTCCTGGAGTAGCAGATGTCTTGAAGAGGGCGGAAGTTAGTTGAGAGATTTTGGAAGTTAGTCCTCGAATTATTGAAACGGATTTTATAAAAATAAACTGTATTTTAACAATGATTTTAACGTAATAAATGGTAACTAATAACTACAATAAAATACTTAGTAATAAGTAGAAGATAAATTAGAATGATAAAATAACTGAACTAAAGTGCACAACTAAGAGAATGATAAGTTTGAATAGCTAAGAGAATGATGAGTTTGAATATAACTGTGTATAGTAATTGCCACTCGTGTATATAGACGAGCTCGTTTGGTCGTAGATGATATAATGATTCTCTCGTTGTATATATATATAGTTTATATATTGCTGTTGGCCACACTCACACCAAGACATCTGTCCTAGTGTGCGACCTTCGTAGTTTGCTGACCTTATTTAGGTCAGTGGCCAACCTTATCGCGGTGCTTGCTTTCGATGTAAGTACTGATGAAAAGGCTTTGTTGTTTGTTTGGTTGGCCGCGGCTGTCGGCGGCCAACTAGGTCGCTGTTTTATTACTCCTACCCTTTGTTAAGATAGCAGCTGGCTGGAACCACTAGTTGTAAATTATTATTTCTTTGGTGTTTGTGACTTTGCCATGTCATTACATCATCCCCTCCCCGGTGAAATTTTTTCAGCATGAAAAAATTTGTTGCGGGGGCGGAATGCTGAATTTGCATGTTCGCCGTTGTACGAGCGTGCCCTATTTTTTTTGAATTTAAGTAAATTAGTGTGCATTTTAGTTGCTGTATGTTACAATTTATGAATTATTTATACCGTGTTAATTTGTATACATAGTTTAAAATTCACGGTGTGATACGATTGCAATTTGTAATTTTTAACAATGATTTTAACATAAAAGTCATTGACAATTGACACTGTCTCTACCCGGAAACTCTCAATGTTTTTATTAGATTCACATTTTTTATGTCTTGAAACGAGAGGTAACTAAACTGTTTCTTCAATAGATTTTTTTTTTTTTAACAGCTCTTTGTAAGTAAAATTATATTACTATATAAGCTTCTGGTAAATTATCGTTCATGGCAGAATATCATTGTAATATATCTTCTTCAGAGCCATATCAAAATTATTTTAAACTTTTGTATTTTTCATTAGTGTTGGGTGGTATTATTATTTTAATTAGTAATATATCTGTTAGATTTGTGCTATTCTGATGGATTGTTGTTGGGAAATATATGTACAAGCATTTCAAGATTGTTTAAATTTTCTAGAAATAGAAACAGTACACTTATTGATACTTGGCACTTTTAATGGCAATATCTTAATGAATTAATTTACACTAGAAAGTTGCATTTATAGTTGGAATAAAAGAAATATAAGCTCAAGAATATTTAATTAATGATAAGAGTTTTTTTTTTTAAGAGTTTTCAAGCCTCGTAATATGACTTCCCTTTTTCATCAATTTCTTAATAAATAATACGTATTCTAAGTTTGCCTCTCCTCTCTAAATTTCTTTTTAAATTAAAAAAAAAAAAAAATTAATAAATTCTCCCTGCCCCGTCATAGATGTTCTTTGAAGGAAAAATAATTGAGGTATACGCAGGCTGGTTTAGTATTTACTGTGCATTCTTAACAATTTCTGGATGTAGCAAATTTTCCTTTGCGTTATAGCAAATATCAAAGTACCAAACAGGTTTGGCACGTATCAACATTGATAATCAAACATTTACCTACGGATTTTAATTATATTTAATATGGGCTTTTTATGTCCATTGTTATTGATTCTGTTTTGATTGTTCCAATGCCGTACTAGTGGAAATTTTTAAATATTATGGAATGATCTCTAAACATATTCTATCTATCTCCATGGCGCTACAACCCTTGGTGGGTCCTGGCCTCCTCTAGGAGTCTATTCCAGCTGTCTCTGTTGGTTGCAGCTGCTTTCCAGTTGCGAATACCCAGGAGATTTCTCGCATTGTTGGCAACACCATCCAGCCATTTGAGCTTCGGTCTGCCCACCTTTCTTGTTGTGCCCACTTCTCCTTCCAGACTTTTCCTTGGCACTTCATCTTCTTCCATTCTAATTACTTGGCCCGCCCAGCTCAATCTGTTTAACCTAATCTTCTTCACTATATCTGCTTCTCCATATAATTCATACAACTCCCTATTCTTTCTTCTTCTCCATAAATTAACTTCTTTAATTGGACGAAAGATTTTTCGGAGAATTTTCCTTTCGAAAATAAGAAGGTTTTTTTCATCTCTCTCTTAAGAATGGTCCAGGTTTGAAAAGCATACGTTAGGATTGTAAGAATGAGCGTTTTGTAGAGCCTAATGTTGATTTGCCTGGATATCAGATTGCTCTTCATATATTTCATTAGGCCAAAGTAGCATCTATTTGCGGCTGTAATTCTTTTATTGATCTCCTGTGAGATGCTATTAATGGAGTTAACTTGGGAGCCAAGGTAGTTAAATTCGTTAACTCTCTGGAAGACATAGGAATCGATTTGCAAATTCTCTCCCGGAGGGCCGGTGCCTCCCTTAACGTACATATACTTCGTTTTTTCTCTAAACATATTAGTCAATAAAATTACAATTTTTTTTTTTAAATAAAAATTAAATATGCTTAAAATTTTAACACATAGGAAGTTAAGAAAATAAATAAATAAAAGAATTCTTTAGAAAAATAATATATTTTTTCCCCACGGCCCAAGAAAATACTAATAATTTTGAATAAATCGATAGTAAAAAATATAACACTTTATGTTATTGTTAAATATGTGAAGTACATTTCGATGTTCAATTCCATTGCATTGAGAAAAATCATTATATTATTTAGCAATCTACATGTATTTCATCAACCTTAATATACATATATACATATTTATAATATATCTATATACATACATAATAAATATTTACATATGGTTTAAATATGTATTATATATGTACAAAATAATGAAATAAATTATTCAGAGTTTTTCGATTAATAAATCGACATAATCACATATTGATAACAGAATCTCTCTGCAACAAAATTGTGCCTTACTTGAATATATCTTACTTGAATCGGTAGATCAAAAAGGTTAATTTATCTAATCTAATACTAATAGGATATGGAAAAAGAAAAAATAATATTATTTATTACGTCAACCAGTGTTTTACTGTTCGTAAATTTTTAATAACTTCATCGTTAAACTAGGCTATAACAATGATTGATTTTTGTAAGATTTATTAATATAAAAAAAAGACTATAGTGTCGAAATCATCCGCAACAATTTTTTTAATTGAAGGAAAAAAATGTAATTAAATTCGAAAATTTAAAACAGCTGGGAAAAAACACTCTTAAAAGAAAGTCAGTTTCATTTGGCACGGAACAGGTACGATTAGTGGCAAACAGGGCAAACTGTATCTGAAGGTTGGTGGTATCTATTGCGAAAGCAAAATAAAGGTGGGTTCACACGGTGTTGTGAAGAGGGCGAAAGCACTACCCTTCGGCCAGCTGGATGTGATCATGGCCTCGTGTGAACCATCAGTAGTGGTAGTGGGTTTCTTGTCCGCCCTCGAAAAGGCGGGGCGTGAAATCTCTTGGAGTGAGCACGACCGCTTCAATCGGATTCCTGTTGATACTATTCTGGGGTATCCTGAATTGATATTGTAGACTGGAAAATGAATCATCGGTAGCTAAAGGACAAAAAGTTTCGCTTCTGCCGAAATTGCTCTTATCACATTGGTGCCCTTTTTCCTGAATGGTTGGTTTCACTTTATTGACCAAAATCAAAAACAGATTTGGTTCCATCCTAAAGAAATTTCTGTAGCTATTTAGATCTTCCAAGGATAACTTCCTGCAAATATAATTGGTGGCACCGAGTACATAACGTCTATTTACCAAGTCCCGAACCTACACACGTCTCTTTTTTTCTTTTATTTCAGGTTTTCAAATGATTTCTCAACTCATGTATTAATATTTCACAAACAACTTTCATAGCTTCACGTTCAGCCATGATTGAACAATGAGCGAGAAACGTACGACCGACGAGAGCACCGTGTGAACTGTAAAAGGTCGTGAGTTCTTCAGTTAAATAAGCAAGTCGTAAACGCCTGCTCTGACCAAGTAGTGCTCTCGCCCGCTTCACTACTCCGCGTCAGAACCCACATTTTAGCGTCAGAATTCGATTGACTTACACGGGAGCAAATCGACTACTTCTCTGTTTCGGAAAAGAGAAGTGATAAGGCTTAACTGCTGATTACTTATCGGAAAATTCTTGAATTTTCAATGTCATACTCATGTCTAACTACATGTCATATCGGACCAAGCTAGATTTGCAAGACAGTGAATTTGGAAAGTATATGTTGGTATGAATTACGTTTGAACGATTATAATCGTTCCTATTCTAGTACATTGAATTTCAAATTCAAAATTTATTTATTGCTTTTAAAATTACAGTAATTTTATTAGCAAGAGTTCAGTGAACAAAGCAGTAGAATACATCTAGACTTCTTTATATTTAAAAGGATGATCGGATGGTGGATAATCCTACTCAAAATGAAAAGTGATCGTTTCCTGAAATCATGTTTTGACAGGCTGGTGAATTTAATAAATTTTAATCAGATTCCTTTTAACTGAGTACAGGTTTTTAAAATGTTGATTGGAAAAAAAACAGGTGCAATAAATTTTTGGGAATCACAAGAAGTACAGTGAATTGATTAGAAATAAAAATAGATTAATTGACGCTTTTAAATTGTATCTCACTAGTGATGACATTGAAAAACTCTACAATACAAAATTTAATTGTTTTGTTTTGTAGATTTATCAGCAATTATTAATAGTAAGCAGTCTTATTTTTTTAGTGAATGCTCCAATAAAATACGTAAGAATAATTATTGCAACAGATCCGTTTGGCAAGTAGGTAAAGTCCCTAGAATAATAATAGGAGATAAAATATATGAATTCCTGCTGTGCGTTTTGTAATGATAACTTGCCTGACTCTATTATACACTTTTTGTTAAGATGTAAGACCATTAAGGCATATAAAGTTAAATATTTCGCCAAATTTATATCGATAAATAATCAAATAGAATTTGATATGTTAGAAAATATTTTAAATTGTACTAATCTATACCATATTAGAAATTTGTATAATTATACAAAAAAATGTTTGATAATAAGAAATAATTTAAATTAATAGCTATAGGCCATGTAATAAATAATAGTAATGCCAACACTAAATAAAAAAAGAAAATAATGAATAAAGTAAATTATTTAATATATATCTATAGATGATGGTATCAACTAAATAGGGAAGATACTTTGATTTTTAACAGCGATTTATTTACATTCCTTTATAAATTAGTGTTGCTATAAACAAATCATACAATAAGTTAAAAGCATAAATTCAGAAATGTTATTAATATATTTCAATAATTGAAACAAAAAAAAAATTATTATATTGTACTAGTTGAGAAAGAGGTTCAAAGAGCGCGCCACCATCGCAACGCCTCTGAGCCTATTTATTTCTGCCACCCTCGCGAAACGCTCGGAATTTCCCGTTTCCGTGGGAACTTCGGAGTAAAAAGTATATATAAACACTCTCATATAGAAATGCAACGTTGTGTGAAAATTTCTAGTCAATCCATCGACTTCTTTTCGAGTTTTGCGGCCACAAACATACGGATGTTGAATATATATATATATATATATATATAGATACGGAGTCGGTCAGCGGTATTATTCGCTGCTATTCAGATGGCTCTAGGCAGGAGGGTACTGGCCTGTCGGGAGCGGGAGCTTGGTTTCAGGAGTTGGATAGAGGGAGTTCGGTGTCCTTGGGTGGTTTGGCCACTGTTTTCCAGTCTGAGGTGGTGGGCATCATTGAATGCTGCCACCTTGTGGGGAAGTGGCTAGGAGAGTTTAAGGAAGTGCGGATCTTCTCCGATAGTCAAGCCGCACTAAGGGCTCTGAGTAAGCCTTGGTGGAGTTCGAAATTAGTGGGAGAATGTAGGAGAAGGCTTAACGCTGTGGCTCGAAGGGGTAAGGTGCATCTCTATTGGATACCCGGACATGCGGGTATAGAGGGCAATGAGAGGGCGGATCGGCTGGCCAGGGAGGGATCACCATTAGCATTTTGTGGACCTGAACCAGCCCTGGCCGTTGCAAAGACGTTTCGCGACAAACAGATTAGACTTTGGGAGACGAGGGCTTTGGAGAAACGCTGGGGGGACACGCAGGGGTGCCTCCAACCTAAAAGATTTATAAAGTCAAGCAAGCAGGGGATTTCGGAGTATCTCCTGTCTCTTAGTAGGACGGGTTTGAGAACCTTGGTAGGGATAGCGATTGGACACACTTGGGTGTCCAGTCACTTGTTTAACATAGGGAGGATGCGGAGTCCCATTTGTCAGAACTGTGATGACGGAGTTAGGGAAACGGTGTATCATTACTTATGTCAGTGTCCCCGTTTCGCTGGATCTAGGTTTCGTATATTTGGGAGGACACCCCTCCCGCAGGATTGCCTAGGCGAGTTGGAGGTTAGGGATATCTTGGGATATTGTAGATTAACCGGCAAGTTACCGGGGGAGATAATTAAGGGGTTACGGGGGGTATCGGGGATAAGAGCCGCATAGGCTTGGGTCCCGCGCCATTAGGCACCCGAATATTATAATAATAATATATATAGATAAATGTAAACAGCTAAATGTTTATTTTGATTTCAATTGATGAAGAAAAGAATTATCTTTATTTTATTATTGTTTTGTTCATTGAACTCTTGATATTATGATTACAGTAATTTTAAAAGCAATAGATAAATTTTGGTACATTGAATTTAAAACTATTGTTACGTTGAAATTTTAAAACTAATACAATTAATTGCAGTGTTATTATCTGCATAAATATCCAACATTGAAAACATGTTTTCTTGACTTTATAGACAGTTAGAAATAGAAAAAAAAGAAAGAAACAAAACATTCTATTTACAATGAAACAAACTGTTGATGTAAATTAATACAGGAGATGGTATCGCTAAATCTCATTAGCATTTATAATTAAAACTGAGCGCACTGATCTGAAAACATTTCCTTTATAGATTTTACATCTCCTTTCACTATCACAACATCCACTTTCCCATCCATCATATTTTGTGACGGTTTTTGTGATTTCACTTGGTAATAAAACATTTTCAATACTAAATGATAAACAAATATTGAACTATATAACATTTACTTTCAATTTTATTTAAAAAAAAGAAAGAAAATTATTTAATAAATAAATAGGCAAAGAACAATAAATAATAAAAAAAGAATATCAATCAAATAACTAAGAATCAGAGAATATTGACTTAAAAAGTAATGGTACTTTTTTATCATAAATTTTTATAACTTACATTAACTTATGTGTATGCCTTAATTACAATAATAAGTGTTTTTTATTTTTATTTATAGCATGACTTATTTAAATATAACTTATTCGTAGGGAAGGAGGCAGAATTAAATTAGTATTCGAAGAGCTGGATTTACAAAGAGGTGATATCAGGTGAGTTTCATTAATTATTATCTTCAATTCACTTTCAAAAGCTATCTATTTAATGTTTTATATAAAATATTTCGCAAATGTTTATTTAAATATAAGTTCTAGCAATGATATTTTATTCCCTTCGTGGAAGTTGTACTATGAATCCAGCATACATCTGCATTCTTGTGGCGAATTTTAGAACTAATATTGTAATGTGCTGCTCAAATGAATATTCTAGTAAATTCTATTTATAATACTAAAAAAGTGATTGCAGACACTCCTTTTTTTTTTTTTGTTAATTCATTCATTTAAATTAATTTAGCGAAATATATTATGTAAATTATAAATGTTCACCTAATTATAATAACTTTTAACTATTTAGCTATCTTTTCTTAATTTTGTAGACTGATTATATATATACAGTTGTATTTAGGGATAATAAACTAAATAATACCATGACTACATTTCATGTTTAGAGCACATTACAATTGGCTGAATGTCTCTTATCTTAATTTCTAATTTCACCCAATATTCTTTGTAAAAAAAAGTAAATTATAATTTTTTTTGTATTTTTTTTACATTACTGGTGGCTTTACATTCACTTTAGCTTCTTTTTTTTTATTGATAATAGATACAATCATTAATTTAGAATAATCCAAGAAATTAGATTACACTATATTAGTGTATATTTTTTGAGCACATAATCATGTTATCAGCGGACATTAATGTACGTACATAATTTATATAAATATTACTACAAATGTATTGATGCTGATATTTAGTTAGATGTGCAATGGTCCCATTTGCCATTAAAATGAAAGTACCTTTGATCATTTTCTGGTCATAGGAGCACCAAATATGTCTTACATTCAACACTCCCATGCAGCGACAACTACTGTTAATTCTCTCACAATTTGAACTTTAAAAGCCCAAAGAAGTTTTCAATAAATTTTCTATAAATATGGTTTAAATAATAATGAATAGGGTTATATATGAGCATATGAGCAATTATCATTCCAAATTTGAAGAAAACCCGAAGATTCCAGAGATACCATTAATTGCCTTTCCTTAAAATTTATCTAATCTTA
The DNA here is from genome assembly GCA_011037195.1 of Triatoma infestans. NCBI lineage: Eukaryota > Metazoa > Arthropoda > Insecta > Hemiptera > Reduviidae > Triatoma > Triatoma infestans. Next base: position 33,983 of record JAAEAF010010071.1, read on the forward strand.
TTAATACAGTTTACTCCTGAAAATGACTTGATAAAACACTGAGCATGCTTAACAACTGTCTTAAAATTTATTTATAAAGTATTCTTCAAAACGTGCTATTTATTACACACTATTTTCTAATGCCTAATCACAATTTATAATAATTTCACTTTGTCATGAAACATACACACATGTTAACCTTATAACCTTCCCACATACCAACAAGTGTGAATCTACAGAAACATTTCATTGAAGTGAACTCTCTACACGAACTTGGTGAATTTGCTCTGACAGTGGATGAATATCCGAAAACGGTCAGGAACAAAACTAATATGCATGCTACGACGGATAAAATACCGGATTCCAGATACCAATATATGAAATTTATTACCGGAGAATTAATTTTATCAAACATGAAATGTGGGTATAGTCTTAATATTACTTGACAAATTATTATTAGTACATTGTTCTTACTGAAATTGCACTTTAGAAGAATGTATAAGGTTGCAAAGCATCTCCAGAATCTTTAAGTAATTAATTTTTTCGAAAAATGTTTCAATTAAGACTGTTAGTCTTAAAATGTAGTTAATTATATGACCAAGGTTAAAGAAAATATGGAACCGTTTCCAAGGAAAACGTAAGAGTATCCTAAACATAGGGGCTACAATAAAAAAAAAAAAAAATACAAGGAAACGGTTACAATATCAATATTTTTCAAAAGATCAAAGTTCTAGAGATCTCTTCCAAAGCTTTCGAATACTGTTCTCAAAAAAAAAAAAATCAAATCAATTATCAGAAAGGCTTAAATGGACAATTGAGTTGTGAGGTTTCCTTTTAATATTAAATTTTTATGGCTTTTTTTTTTTTAAAGTTCTTAAAAAGTCAAGGATGAATCATACAAAACCCCGCTTCAAAATGTCCAAAAATCACCCGAAATATATATGCTGCTCCGATATCTACATTCCAAACTCTGTATTGTGTGTGGTTTTTACTTTTTAATGATATAGAAATTATTATTATTATTGGAAAAGATATTTCTTATGTAATTTTTTCTCACCTCTCTGTTAAAAATAATTCCTAATTTTAGTAATTAGGTAAATAAAAGGTCCATCAAGATGATTATGAGGCCATAATTTTACGTTTTTAATGATTTGCACCATGAATTATTGATCATAAGTTTCTGTAAATATTATCCAAAACCTATAAGCAGTATTTTCAATTTAAATAATGTTAAATTTTTAAAATATCATTCATTCAAGGTTTTCTTCATTAAATCTTGTATTATACGACCTTTACTCTTAATTATTAATAAAAGATAAGGGGAGGTATTAGCTCAGTGGTTAGCGCATTGGACTCCCACGCGCAGCTCCCGGGTTTGAATCCAGCTGTGCTGTCCTTAGATTTCTTTCTTCTTAGGAGTCTCTACAGCTCATTGTCTGGTGATGGACAGTGTTGTCTGTAACCAGAGAACACTGTCCGGTGATCAGCAGTGCTCTGAGAAGGCTCTGAGCGCCAATGACCATAGATGTTGACGCGTGCTCTAAATTTAAAAAATAAAAAATAAAAAACAGGTATACAACAAGAATTTTTTTAAAAGCATGTAGAAACTTCTTTCAAATTAATTGCTATCAATTGACCAAGGAAGATTTGTCTTAAGTTGTAGTTATATAGTAATAGTGCAGTATCTATAATTACTGCAATTATTACGGAATAGATGGTATGAATCCAATTTAATGATTTATATAAGGGGGGATCATTAATAGTGTTTGTATGGTAATTTACCCACAAAACGTGACAGTTCATACAATGTTGTTAACTTCACTGTAAGATGACCAGCACTATTGTTTACAGGTTGTACACACTTGGTGTAGACAATTACAATGCTGTCATAGTAAACATAATTTTGTACACTTCAGTTTCATTAAATTACTGTAAATTGTTTTAATTAGAGAGATTGAGTGAAAAAGAATGTAACAATCAAGTAGTAACACACATTATTAAAGTGACAGTTAATAACTGAATCCTCTTGTCTGCTTTGCCAGTATAACCTATCGATTTATCTGTATTATTCTGTAATGTGTTATCTAATGATGAGGAGCCACTTTTCGTTTGATTATTGATATTTCACTTCTGTTTCTTTATTAAAGGTCATAGATTTTATTTCCAACGCTTTTATGCTTTATATAATATATTTTCGAAAGATCTTACTTGCGCGGTCCTTAACATTTGCCTCATAACATCTATACTTACAATATAATTGATGTGGTGGTTGGTTCCGCAGAGCTGGAAAGCATCAGAGACATTTTCCGTGGTAGCCTGCTTCATTTTGTGGTCATCGACCGGTTTCGGGCGTTCGCCCATTTTCAGGATGCATTTTACAGACAGTGTGACAACACAGACTTGCACAGAGCAAATTTAGTTTACACACTGACTGGCGTTTTTACCTGTACTTAAAACTAAACTCTTAAACTAGGTCAAGGGGTATGGTCAGCTGGGTAGGAAGACACGTGCTTGGGTTGTTAAAGAGCAAATTCAACAACAGAGATAAAAAAAAAATTAGACCCCCACGTGTTGTGTCCATTGTAAGGAAAATTTGCCCTTTAACAACCGAAGCACGTGCCTTCCAACCCAGCTGACCATACCCCTTGACCTAGTTTAAGAGTTTAGTTTTAAATACAGTTAAAAACACCAGTCAGTGTGTAACCTGGATTTGCTCTGTGCAAGTCTGTGTTGTCACACTGTCTGAAAAACGCATTCTGAAGATAGGCGAACGCCCGAAACCGGTCGATGACCACAAAATGAAGCAGGCTACCACGGAAAATGTCTCTGATACTTACAATATAACATTACAATATGGTTTATTTGCTTGTTTTTAAATTACAATTTTTTTAACATCTGTTAGGAGCATATAGCAATAACCTATACCTATGCACTTCATACCCTATTTACCTCGTAACCTACATATGTACCTCAAAACATCTATTATATGCAAATAGCTTCAGAAGTATAGACATCGTTTTCAGACTAAGCTCTTTTTCAAATAAATATCATTTATTGCCTCCACCTAGTTTTAATATCTCAACTAACGTTATTAAAATAAAGATTTTTTTTATTAATGGGATTAGTTAAATGGAGAATTATATCTGTGTTGTTAATCGAATGTTGAAGCGTATATAATTTTTTTTTTTTTTTAAATTTCTGTAGTCGTCTGAATAACAATGTAATTTAGAAGTCAAAGATCCGATGCAAAAATAAATTTAAATGAAAATTTTCAAAGGTTAAGTAACTAGTTACTTTTCGCAGCTAATTAAAATATTAGAAGGAGCAAACGTGTAATTTAAATGAATAAACAGGAATCCTGAAATAAAGTACTGAGTTATACAAATAAAGCTTTGTGTTGATTGTTGTATCTTAATCCAATGAGAAAGTTGCCTGACTATGGTAGACACAGACATTGTGTAGTCGTGTGCTTTAGCATAATTGAACACGAAAGGCCAGTAAAAAGCTTAATTGACAGATTGCATGAAACAAACTTGCCTTTCTTTTTATTGCAAGATTTCATTTAGTTAGTATTAAGACTGGAATTTCTAGTCTGAACTTCAGAATTATCAGATAATTGATCATAATTGATAATTGATTCGTAAGGTGTTAAAATGATCCTTTTTTTTTTTTTAACTACATATTTCTTAATGGACAACAAAAACAATTTTGGTTGATCAAAGATATAATGAAGATCGAAATATTAAACATAAATTATTTCTGTCTTTTAATCTTACGTTAGAATTAAATGTTGGCATGGTGAATTCTATCAAGATGACCAGGCATGTTGTTGAAGCAGTTACAATCTGAACACAGAATTAAATAATTAGCATGTTATAAATATTTATAAGTGTATATAATTATTGTGCCGAAAACTTGAACAAAGAAGGCTTTTTTTTTTCTTTTTTTTAATAGGAGTCACTCTTATATTTGAGCATAACAATTGGGTACTTGTTTCTCCAAATCGTATATTATGTAAACACAATTTTCTTGGGCTAACCCCAAAACACCACAAAACCCATATAATTTGAAATTCCACTGCTGATGTTAACATTGTCTTCGGATGGGTAATTCATACACAGTGTGATCCCGAATAGCAAATAGTAGAAGTTAGCATTCAAAGTCGATTAGATCAAGAATTGCAAAGGTCTTGGCAGATAGAGGATTATAAAATGAAACTCTGTCGCGCCTTACGATGAAGATCAGATGACGCTTACGGATTGCCCCTAGATGGGGTAGAAATGCGGAGAGTGTTTAACGAAGTAGCTGGCGGTTGGGGAAATAGTTCCGTCAGACCATAAGTCCAGGTTTTCGCGAAAGATTGTTGGTATAATCATAAATTGCAAGACGCGAAAGAACGTCCGGCTTCGCCATCCAGATTGGCGGATCGATAGGTTCATGCACGGTTGTATTCATACAGCAGCCAGATGGACGATGGCAGACTTTCGGCTGCTCGCTCCTTTACTTAACTCTTGATGATGTGCTCTTCGGAATTCGTCCTCCTTGAGGGGTCAGTTCTTCTAGTTGCTGTCGGACAATATAGGTTTCTTTTATTCTCGCCCTCTAGAACTTTTTGCGTCATTTCGCTCTAACAAATTATTAGAATTTATTAATTTCTTGCAAAAATCAGCTTGAATGAATGTTAGAAAATGTATTTTAATTTCCTTCTGTGTTGAATCCCTTTCTAAAGAGAGCATTGTCTACCTCGAATCGCCTATTTTATGATCTGATGTTCCTTGGAAATATTTTTGTAATTAATTTTACAAAAACACCTTTCGACTTTGGAAATCGTCTTTGTAATTGTAATTTATATTTCCTTCAGCATTATTATTTCTCTTAAACTGGTCTCTTTGAAATACTTGAAAAAACTAACAACGTTATTAGAGAATAATACCATTTATCTTTACCATATATTTGTTTGATAGTTGTTTAATAAAATATGTTGCATTCACAGCTGTTTATTGCGAGAGGATGTTGTACGGATACATGACGGTGCTGGACCATTATCTCCGGTGATAACATTCTTATGCAACCAAGGGACCAATACGGAGATAATATCTACCAATGAATCTCTCTTCATTGAATTTACTTCCACTTCAATATGGCCGGGCCATGGTTTTAAAGCTGTCTACCATTTTGTACATAATACAGGTTAGTTCTTGTTTTAAGGCTTTACCATGTTTAGTAAAATGATAATTAACATTAATTTGTAGATTTTATGAACCTTTATTCAGCCTGGTTTGAAATTATATTTTAATTATAATTTACAATACATTCTTTTTACATTTATTTATATTATTTATTTACCCAACGTTTCAACACTTGTGCGTGTTTTCCTCAGGGTTAATAATTATTTGAATCTGCAAAGTACATGAGATTTTTTTAAAAAAAAAACTAATTTTCATAATTATTTATTTTAAACGATAATTTTATTTATAATGTCCACAAATTATGCATACCGTAGTTATGAAGTACTTATATATTATTGTGAATTTGGTATCAAAAGAGTGTCCATTTTCTTTTTCAGCGTCAGTTGTTTAAACAATTTTTTTCCCCTTTTTATCTATATTATTTTTAATTTGTAACATACGTTACTTGTCAATCTTTTTATTATTTATTAACTCTTGATTTTTGATTAACTGTTTTATATTATATGTTAGGTTACTTACTTACTTAGGCTTTATATTATTGTTAGGTTAAGTATATTAACTTACTGGTTAGTTAATTAAAACCTTAATTATATTATAATAAATTTAAATAATTATATAATTAGCACAAATACAAATAATATTACCTTTAATTACAGTTACAACAAAATTTAATATAAAAAAGCAGCTGCAAACATGTTTCAGTAATATACAGAACCACGTGGACAATTCTTTAAAAAAATTTAAAATCCTAACATATAATATAAAACAGTTAATCAAAAATCAAGAGTTAATAAATAATAAAAAGATTGACAAGTAACGTATGTTACAAATTAAAAATAATATAGATAAAAAGGGGAAAAAAATTGTTTAAACAACTGACGCTGAAAAAGAAAATGGACACTCTTTTGATATCAAATTCACAATAATATATAAGTACTTCATAACTAAGGTATGCATAATTTGTTGACATTATAAATAAAATTTATTATGAAAATTAGTTTTTTTAAAAAAAATCTCATGTACTTTGCAGATTCAAATAATTATTACTCCTGAGGAAAACACGCACAAGTGTTGAAACGTTGGGTACATATAAATAAATGTAAAAAGAATGTATTGTAAATTATAATTAAAATATAATTTCAAACCAGGCTGAATAAAGTTTCATAAAATCTACAAATTAATATAAATCAACAATACAGCCTATACAAAACTTGGAAATTCATGATAATTAACTTTAATGCGATGTAATAATTTTCAAAAACTGATCTCGCAATGAAAACCTATGTTTAATGATACCTTGACAAATAATTGGTACCAAGTTCAAAAAAAAAACTTTCTTTTGTACGTTCTCTCCCCATTTATACATGCAAGGATCAGATTGTGCAAGGAACTCAGACAGTTCATTCAATAATTGCCAGGATTAATTAGGGAATAAGGACCAACGAGTACTGTGTCTAAGCATATCTAACCTCAAATGCGAGCTCAACCGTAAGTTTTAGAGTTACAAATCTCCTTATTTGAAACATTTAAATTTCCAAAAAGCCAAACTTTTCTCAGATTGCCATGTTTTATAAAACCCTTATCCAATCTATGCATCTGAACACTAGACTATCAATGTCCATTTCTGGTGAATTCACTCACACACCAATTGATTTAAAAGAATCCATTATTGATTTAAAATGTTTTACAGTTTTGATTTACACATTAACCAAATAAAACAAATTAATTTTATTTAATAATAATCTGTTGCAGATAATACCATTTTAGGTGCAAAAATTGGAATCGGGCCGGCAGTAAGTGCTACTAGTAAGTAATTTTACTTTAATAGATTTATTTTAATGGTTTTTATCTCTTGAATATTTTTACAAATTGTAGAAATTTTAGATAATTTCTTAATGTTCAAGTTTTTGCCGAGCTTATTGCTGAAAGTGGTTTTTTTACTGAAATCTAAAGAGGCGTTCAAAAAACTGTATTTTAGATTGAATCGATTAGATTGATCAATGGAAATAAAAATTTACATTGATCACACAAAAATGAATCATATGTGTGTGTGAAGTTCAGAGATAATATTAGCTAAGGAAACTTTTTAAGTGAAGCAGATATATATATAAATGATTTTAATGTGATGTGTATACAGCATTGGCCAGAGAAGTTTTTTTAAAGAAAAAGCATATTCAGTTGATTCCTGACCGGTTTTGGATTTTCATCCATCGTCAGAGCCAATTCATCAAGTTCGTGTTACGCTTACACAGTGTGAGTGTAACAGAAACATTAGTTGAAGTGAACTCTCTACACGAACTTGATGGAGAGATGGATGAAAATCCGAAACCTGAGAGAAACCAAATAAATGTGTATACTACGACAAATAATTCTTTGTTGCTCTACGTTTCAGTTATCATTAGTGTGTAGTGGAAGTACGAAATGAAAAATAATTTATCTAATTTTGTTAATATATTAGACTGTGAGTTTAACTTCAAAAAGAGTGTATTTTAGTGTCAGGTACTGTAAATTGGGATCATGGCAAATAGAAAAACAAAGGCACAAAATCCCGTTAGGGTAAATCTTTTGTCCTAAGAAACTTCCCCCGCTAGAGAGAGAGAGCAATTCCAAAGAATAGAGTCTGCCATCACATTCAAATAGTTCAGTTCAAAAAAGGATAGTCTCACTTCTGCTTTCAAACAACGAAGTCTGTATTCTGCTTCCAAAGCCAGAACACTTCAGGAATCGCTCTCTTAGTATCAGTGCCAGTTTCACAATATATTAAATTAGTTTATAATATCAAATAACTTGTAGTTATTATTTTAACAGAATATTGTTAACAGTGGGATTTCTTGATTATTCTTAATACTTCTATCTTTTCCTCAATCATACTTACAAGCCCTTTATACAAGACCGCTCGTGCTTCACAACCAATTACTACAAACATCACATCATTACATTACAAGTGCTATTCTTCAGGAGCTCTTTAGAGTTGAGAATGTTGAGATTGAGATCTCCTAAAGAGCTCCTGAATAAGGGCACACCAATAGTACCCGAAACATAGAGCAACAAAGAATTCTTTTTTATCCATCGTAGCGTGCATATTTATTTGGTTCCTGACCGGTTTCGGATTTTCATCCATCGTCAGAGCAAATTCACCAAGTTCATGTAGAGAGTTCACTTCAACTGTTTCTGTTGAGTTTGATTGTCCTTGTGTAAGCGTAGCAAGTGTTAGTGCAACAGAAATATTAGTTGAAGTGAAATCTCTACACGACTTGCTGAATTTGCTCTGATAATGGATGAAAATCCAAAACCGGACAGGAATCAAATGAATATGCATGCTATGACGGATAAAATACCAGATTTTATCCAGTATTGCAGACCCATCCACGTATTCAGCAGTTCATTTATCTTTAGAAAAAAACTCCTCTATCCATTGCCATATAAACATTTCATTATAATTTGAAATGCCTGACGATTTGAAAACCATTAATGATTTTATTTTTTATTTTTAAAACATTTGTCTATTTGAAAAAAAAAGAAAGAAATCGATATATTTATTAAAAAGCTATTTTAAAAAAATTACTTTCTAAGTTTTGTTTGCCAGGTAGCAGATGATTTGATTTAGTTTAGATTTTTTGTTGGACACCATTTCTCATGATAAATAAATTTATCTTCTCATTCCATAACGTTGTAAATAAATAATAAGTTTTGAATTCCATGGAAGATGGATTCTATGAAATGTTATAAAATATTTCTAAACTCATTTTTTTTAAATGAAAATAAAGGTTAATAAATTGCTGCTTAGAAATATTTAATTCCTGGATTGTCCGATAGAGTGGTTAATTATTTCAAATTCCCACTAGATAGCTCTCGAATGATCTAAAATATATAGCTATTTTATTTAATCAACACACAGAACAAAATTATTACTGATGGTAAAATAGAAAATAATAGAACAACGAACACAAATGGTTTTTAATCTTAATAAACTGAAATCAGAATAATGAAAAAGAAATTAAAAAAAAAAAAAATATTTAAAAATTAATTAAAGAAAATTAATCTACTTTAAATGTCTTCTGCATTCATTCAATAAATGATGTAGCGTTGACAGACTGAATTTTTTAATTACAATTTAATTTTTAGTTAAGTTTTCTTTATGTAATGTCGAATGATAAAAATACTAGAACTTTTTATTTAGATGGTTATTTTTAACGAATTAATTGCATCATTTTCATTTTCAACCATAAATGAATTTTTAGAAAAATTGTAACTGATTTATTATGGATTCAGTGACTGCTTCTCGATTTTAACAAAAAAAGAAAAAAAAAAGCCTCTCAGATCTAATGTGGAAATAAGCTTCTTGAAGATTAATTTTAATTCTGATTCACTATTTATTACTGGATAGAGAGTTTATACTTTGCTTTTGAGCTCATCAAAATAGCAATGGTTTCTATCCTAATAATAACTGAAGCCAAGTGTGGTTGGTATTCTGAGAATACATTATATTTCACAATGTCTTGCAAGCTCACAGGAGGCAAACATCAATATTTTGTCTTGTATTGTTCACAGCACATTCATTACTCACATTACACGCTTTACAGGGTATATACATAATAGATAATTAGCATGTATTTGTAATTTCAATAATATTAATTAGCTTATTAGTATAGAATTTCAATTATTTCTCCTTACATATTCCAGAAGGTTTAAATTCCAATTGATCAGAAGAGACAAGATCAGTGGCACTGCTAGTTGAGAATCTTCTATTCTTCTTGCTTCTTCTTACGAAAGTAAGAAGGCTAGAAAGGAACGTAAAAATTATTGATTTATTCAACACTAATTTTCAATTCAAATGTTTGTTTTTTCTTCATATATGGCGCTATTTATCAAAGTTTAACTTTTCATACATTTTTTTTTTTTTAACTTTCCCTTATTTCTCTGGTGGAAGGGGAAGTATTGTGCTCTTGACAAATATTTAAAATTGTGTTTTCACCGAACATACTTATTTAAAATTGTTTTTCGCAAATGGTTTAAATGTGTGTGTGTGTGCGTGTATGTGTAAGAATTGTTTTAATTGAGGATTCTGTTGAGCTCCCTAAGAAATCCCAAAATCCTGGAAGATTCTAGGGAAGGTATTTCCTCCTCCCGTATCTGGTAACAGCCCAGACTAATAAATCTTCTTTGAATGACGGCATCACAGTCTGTGAGGAGAGATGTATCGGAGTTTCCCCCCATAGAATCCCGCATGTGCCATCATCTTCTAGGCTAAGCTTTCTCAGATGTCCCCTGAGTCTGCAATGTCCCGTAAGGAATCCCGTAAGAATACGGATCCTATTCTTACTCAGACTGATGCAGGCTTACCTATCCTGGTTATAACCACCCAGACAGACCTTGGCCTGTCTCAGTCCCAGGATGGTGTCCCAGAGGCGAGCTCTTTTCACTACCTCCTCCTTCTTGATTTCTTCTAAGATTACACAAAAGGGCTCCGGCCCAATGAAAGGAGTTACAGCGCCTTCTTACCAGGGAGTCGGCTACCTAATTACCTTCCACGCTGACATGTCCCGGCACCCAGTATTGGGTAACTTTATTTCTTCTGCCTAGGTCATTAAGCTTACGTAGGCATGTGTGAAATAATAATATCTACATAATGAAATATCTACGTAACTCAAATTTGATATTCTGTTTACATACCACCATGCATCAGAACGAAGGTTTGATGCTATTAATGCATCAATCGCAAGTGTAACCTTGTTAAATGCATATTTTTTTTTAACTTTTTTGCGATTTTTATTAGAAATAAATTCAATGGATTTTCTTTATACGTCATGTACTAATTTCATTAAAAAGGCCTATTATTTATTTAATAATAACATTTATATATATATTAATTTCATTATTATTTATTTAAAATATTTTACCTGGAAAATGGACTTGGTAGGTTGCGGGACAGTTGCAACATTAAGCAGAAACCTCTGTCCCACTTGAGTGTATACATGATTCTAACCAGAGTTGGGCAGTAATTAATTACATGAGTATTTAATTACAACTTCAATTATATGCGCAAAATTGGACTGTACTTTCAATAGGAATACAGTTCAATGGTCCAAAATATAGAAATAACTGGTTCCAAAGAAAAATTACACGGAAGTAATTGTAATATCCAATTACAATTACTGTAATCGTTTTAAGTAATTGCAATTACTTCTTTCAATTACTGTAATTGTAATTGAAGCTCTCAATTACAATTACTTTTTGTCGCTAGGTAATTGTAAATTACAATTAAAATTATCTGTAATTCAATTACAATTATATGTACTTGTGATTTCAGTAATAGAATTACAAATACAAATACAAAAAAAAAAATTGAGTAATTGAACAAAAGTAAACTTCTGTCACATTTCTACTCAATAATCTCTTGGGTTAAATAAATTTGATCTCCCAATTATCATTAAAAATTTGAGGAGAATTCAGTCTCTTGAGTTGTATCTAATTATTTTTTTTTTTAGTCCCATTTTGGCGTTAATAATTTGCAATTACCAATTACAATTACTTGTAATTGCATCAAAATTACTTGGAATTGCAGAAGTACAATTACAATCACATGTAATTGTATTTGGTAATTGAATTACTTTGGCTCAACCAGTAATTGTAATTGTGAACCACAATTACAATTGCAATGCTTCAGAAAGTAATTGCAATTATCAATTACAATTATATGTAATTGTAATTTTATTTCTGCAATTTCTATATTACAATAATTGGTAAGTAATCATAATTGTAATTGAAATTTTGTTTTTGCCCAACTCTGATTGTAACACCTATATAATATTAGATTAAATTAAGAACTTGGCTAGAATTTAATGTTTTGGTTTATTTATAAATTATACAAACTGAATTTCTCGGTTAGATTGTAATGCAGTCTTGGCGTCAGCAATGTAGCGACACCCAGTCAGCTGTCTTGAAACATGTAAAATTTATGGCTCTCCTTATATAATTAGGGTAATTATCCTTTATTAAAAAATTTTGAGTTTAATGGAAATTGGTCATTTAAAATTGTGAGAATTGGAGTAAAAGAAAGCGGGTGAATTTTTCAGATTAAAAAAATAAATAAATTCTTATTTACTTCACAATATATACTAGTATATCTTGTTTCTCTCAACAGCTTGTTTCATACAATCTGTTTCACAATATTAAATGTGTATCTTGGACTGACTGCTCTTGATTTGGGCCCACTATTTCCTTCAATTAGAACTATGTATGTATCATAATGTGAGAGCATACACTAAGTTCGGATCAGAATGCGAGATAGAGATAGAATGAGGAGACACTTCAAAAGTAGAAATCATAGTTTCATTACAAACTTGATGAACATTGATTTGGATGAACATCCAAAACCGCACAGAATAAGATAGCTCGAGCACTACATACCATCCACTTTTGTGCCATGATTTCCTTTTATTTTTCTACGATTCCATTCAACTCTCTTCTTTTTTATACACACTTTCTTTCATACTAATTAATTACCCGCTCCCCCTGTAAAGTTTTGCACTTCTGGTGACACCATGGAAAGTCCTGGGGATAGACGTTAAGAAATGCTGGAAGAGGTTTTGCGCACTCCCTGCTAAAGCCTTGAATTCTTGAATTGCTTGAGCAGGAAATCCTGTGATGGGGAAAGCTCAGGAAGAGCTTGTTTTCCAAAAACATGGCTAACCTAGAAAAAATAGCGACAGTGGTATTGTGTTGCTGGTTGGAAGGGAACAACTGATAGCATATAATAAAGCCATCACAATTTGAATAGTGAATCCCATCTATCGCGAGTTCATGAGACAAAATATTCAATTTGCGGGTCCATGCGAACTAAACTCTCAAACCTTGGAACTATTTTTTGAGTATGAGGCTAGGTGAACAGAGAAGACACGAAACTTTTTAATTTGCTAATTCGATAATATTGCAATTTTCCTTTTGACATATCCAAAAATGATCGACATTGGCACGCCATTTGTTATGAATATTTTTCTACATAGTCCTCTGAAGAAAGATATTGTTTACTTCGTCTAGAAATTTATACAATTTTATTTAAATATACAATTTCCATACATTACTCTCTCTCTTACTCCTAGTAAGAGGAAGTATTGTAGTCGTGCCAAATTTGCGATATCGAGTTTTCACCAGAAATAACCGTTTTGAACTCTCCTAAAGTGAGCTTCTGATGTTTTGAGTGTCTCCCCAAAAAGTGGTTTTTAGCAAATGGTCTGCGCGTGTGTGTGTATGTGTTATATATGTATGTGAACAGCATAGCTCAAAAATGAAAAACCGCAGAAAGGTGAAACTTGATATTCCGTTTAGGTATCACCATGGGATCTGACAGTACGTTAGCTATCAAATTCCTCAACCGGAAGTTCCACTTTACGAGTTATTTTTTTTTTAATTTTTGCAATTTTCTCAAAAATGGTTTCGACGATTTTTTATGAAACTTGTCATATCAAGCACACATACATAGAGCTAGAACTTTTATTTGAAACATTTTTCTGGAAAAATTCATTTAAGTGCACTTTTGTGGGAGGGTAGAGTTGGGTTTTCCTCTAAAGTGCTATTTCAGTTCACTGTACAATTCTGTCATCTAAATAATATTAATTAGAATTAAATGTGTTGTGGAAATTCCGACTTTGAAACAAATGGATTGCCCGGAAGTGCGTTTTTACTGAAATGTATTTTTCCGTTTTCTAGTATTTTCTCGAAAACGGCTTCAACGATTTTCTTTAAACTATGAATGTGTACCATACATATAAAGAGCTAGAAGTTTTATGTGAAACATTTCTCCTGATAATGTCATTTAAGGTGGCTTTTTGGGGGAGGAGTGAGGTTATGATTTTTCTTAAGTATAATTGTATAATTATATTGATTATACAATTCTACCATCCAAACAAAATTAATTAGAAATAAATAGATGGCTAAAATTCTGAGTTTCAAGAAAATTAATAAACCGGAAGTGCGCTTTAGAAAAATAAACGAACTCCGACGAATTTCATTAAATGTGGGGCACTAACTATAAAATTTATCAATTTCAATTTTGAAAACTGGAGTAAGAGAAAGTTGTTTGAGTGTTTCACGACAGGTTTTTTTTTTTTTTTTTTTATTTATTTGTAATCTCGGACGTCTTTGATGTCATTGTAAACTTGCTTGTAGATCTGAATATATTGTATAAATTCAAAACAAAATTTAACCATTGTTTATTATAATCATTGTTTCTAACAAATATACATTGAAATCTGATTTATTCCATCGGCGTAGTTAAATGTTCCGTGTTTATTTAGATTACCAACAGTTGATCCATTTACATTAATTTTGCTCCGTTAATCCCCTAACCTATTGTAATAATTATCATTTAAACTGTTAAATATTCATTAAATATTTCTTACAAATAAAAGCTTTATTTTTTTATAGAATTTAAACAATAATTTTCAATTTGGTCTCAACATTCCATACGTATCGTTTTAATACATTTATTTTAGTTCTGATTATAAATTTCATTCCAGGATTTTAAATTATACATTTGTGATCTATATGGAAATAATTTGAGTAAATAAATGATTGCTTCGATTGCAAAAGGGCAAACAATTTCTCATTTCCATTCTTGATTACCACATCATTTCGTTATATTCATGTCTTAACATTATCCAAATTCTATATATATGTACTTGAAACAATAATCCTCAAGGATTGATAATATTTTTCATTATTACTAATTTTTCCCAAAATAACAAAACATCTGCAAATATTTATACAACAAAACACATGGATGAATTTTATCCGTTCATTATTTTTCTCGTTCTGATCGGTTCCGGATTTTCAATAAAGCTGTCACATCACTTCGTTTAGAGAGTGATGACTTCAATTTAATTTTATATCACCACTTAACCAGTATGGTACCAAAATAGTGAACTTTCATTAAAAAAAAGTTGCTCACTGTATTGAATGTTTTTTTTTTTTATCAGTTTTTTGTGCCACCAAATTTATTAACACTTTACGTGCAGTTTGTGGCATTTCGTCTATTAATATTCCTTTTTTTGTAATAATACTGCGACTGTTATATCTAAATGTATGGCTGTATCATAGAATGATTCTAGCATACATAAAAAAAGAAAGAAATGATTTTGAAATTACAGGGAATACTATAATGGATGTGTTAGGTGGAGAGAATTTAGGTATGGTAGATGAATTGAAAAGAAGACTTAGTTAAACTGGTTAACTAATATCTTAATAAATAGACACAGACTGCCTGGACTTTACAATAGAGAAATATTTAAGGTAGAGTGGTATGAAAATGACACGTAGTAAGTGGATGTATTGAACTGAATTCAACTGTGTTTTTATGGACTGTCCATCGCTATATTTATACAGTTTCTCCCACTCCAGTCCGAGAGAGTGGTTTTTGGGTTTTGCTCTTTACTCTCTTGGACTGCTGAGCTTCTCTCTGGTTGCTGTTGCAGGTGGAGAGAATTTAGGTCTGGTTGATGATATAAGAAGAAGACTTGGTTAACACTGGTTAACTAATATATTAATAAATAGACACAGACTGCCTGGACTTTACAATAGAGAAATGTTTAAGGTAGAGTGGTACGAAATGAGACGTAGCTATTGGATGTATTGAACTGAATTCAACTGTGTTTTTATGGACTGTCCGTCGCTATATTTATACAGTTTCTCCCACTCCAGTTGCTCGTTTCTCTCTTTGGTTGCTATTACAATACAGATAATAGTTATGAAACTCTATCCGACATGGAAAGCATAAACGATGACGCTCTCCTTCCTCCTGCATCTAAAGCGATTGTCGTAATAAAAACCAGAAACGATTCCTCCAATAGTGGTATAGTTACATTAAAGAACACAGTGTCTCTTCAAAAATACTGAGATCGGCATGTAAATAAGCTTTTGATTTAAAATGTGCGGGTAATAGATTAATTTTTCCTGCTAAATATAAAGAGGACTACAAATTACGCGTACACAGCTGTGGATGAACTAAAATACACACTGTTTCTTAGAAATATACCACTAAACATCGCTTGTGAGCAAAATCAAGCAAGATTTGACTGACAAAAATATTTTGCCTGTTAAGATTATGCAGTTGTTAAAAAAAGAAAAGAAAAAAGAAATGACTGGTCAAATAATTAAGTATCCACTTTTCATCGGCACTTTCAACAATTCAGTCAATATGAAAGAAGTATAATTGTCTTTCACATCACATTACAAAAAACTTATCGCATTTCTAATTGTTTGAGATGTGTCTGGTTATTCATTTCACTGAAAGCTGTCCAACACCATAGTGCTAACGATCTAATGTGCCTCCTGCATCTACAATTAACTTGTGCGAACGGTTGCCACTCTGCACCAGAGTTGCCCTGTCTTACAGAAACATCTTAAAGTTCGCCCTTCAAGAACAACTGAAAGTAAATAATGTTCAACGGAGAGTGGCAGGGAGGGATTAAAGAGGTGCGATATTCTCTGACAGTCAGGCCGCTTTGCCGGCTTTAAGCAAGCCTTGTTGGAGTTCCAAATTTACTGGGTAGCCGGACATGTGGGAATAGAGGGCAATGAGAGGGCCAACCAGCTGGCTAGGTAGGGATCTTCCTCACCTTTTTGTGCTCCCGAGCTAGCCCTTGCCGTCACTAAGAGGTTCTGTCATAGTTATGTTAGGCTTTGGGAGGCGAGAATTTGGAGAAATGCTAGGAGGACAGCAGGGGAGCTTCCAGGCTAAAAGATTTATTAAAGGGACTAAGCAGGGGGTTTCAGACTTCCTCCTGCATTTAGTAGGATAGGACTGAGGACTGAGGACCTTGGTAAGTGTAGTGATTGGACACATATAGGGAGGACGTCTAGTCATATATGTCAGAACTGTGATGATGGAGATAGGGAAACGGTGTATCACTATTTATGTCAGTATTCCCGTTTCGCGTATTTGGGAGGGCATTACTCTCGCAGCATTGCCCGGGAGGGTTAGAGCTGAAAGATATTTTAGGATAGTAGACAAACTGGTAGACTACCGGGGGAGATTAATTAGGGGATTATATTTGGGGGATAAAGCCACATAGGCTTGGGCCCCACGCCGTTGGCACCCAGTTACATAATAATAATAATAAATCATTTATTAAAATTAAAATAATTTTGTATTTATTTATTTATATTTATGTTGTATATTTATGAAAAAAAACAAACAAAAATTTAAAAAAATAATAATAAATTATGTTCTAAGCGTTCATTTCAACTGAATTCTTCCGACATTCCTTCTCTAGATCGTGCGAAGACCTAGGACAAGTTGGTTAATGAGACAAAATATTATTGTAAAAAATAAAAAATAGTTGTAATAATTTAATAGAATTTCATTGGTATTTTAATATAATAATTATTTATGTCACCTTGCATTTCAATTTACATAAATTCATCTCATATAGAATTAATCTATTCATATAGGCGATTACAATTATCCATTTCGCAGGCAATATAATTTATAAACATAAGGGCACAATAGTAGTATTAATAGTTATGAGCGCCCCTGTATTTAGTGTTTGCATTCACATAACATATGAAACGGAGATAATTCATTATACATAATGATACAAATCTAAATTGAATTATATTGTAATAGCAGATGTTACATTCAGTGTTTATATATTATAATAAAATGCCTTCAAATTCTAAATAATTAAATTTTTTTTAATTTTTCAACAATATTGTTGACAATTATTACAACAAAAATTAATGGCAAAAGTTGTACGTTTTAATTTCAAGGTATTAAAAAGTGATTTTTAATTTGTAGAGATTAAAAGTAAATACAGCATTGCCACCTTTTATTAATAATAATATTGAAATAATATTTACTGCTGCATAAATATAATGTTTATTGCTTTAGAAAATATGTCTTTAGCAGGAGTTGGTATTACAATAGAATTAAAATATGTTACAAATAAAATAAAACAAATTTAAATAACCTAAAATAAAATGAAAATAAATTTACTTTCTTTGACGATTATGGGAAAATGAAAAACAAATATTAACAAGTAAAAAAAATGAGAGAGAAATAGAACATTATAGCTGCAACATTAAATAATAATAATAAAGGGAAGGGATTAGCTCAGTGGTTAGCGTGCTGGACTCCCATGCGGAGGACGCAGGTTCGAGTCTAGCTGTGCTACCCTTAGATTTTTTCTTCCTAAGAGTCCTTACAGCTCACTGTCTGGTGATGGACGGCGTTGTTTGTAATTAGAGAACACTCTTCGGAGGCCGCGGCAGTGCACTGAGAAGG
>JAAEAF010010072.1:0-24718 GCA_011037195.1 Triatoma infestans
GATCTGACTGGGAAGGTGTGTTGATGGAGGCTAAGGTCCTGCAGGGGCTGTAGCGCCAAGGAGTGAGTGAAGTTGCTAACGGATCACATTGTGATACCTAATCGGAATTTATACATACACACAATAAAATCCTCCCTAGGAAGGGTTACTTTCAATGGGAAAACTTAAAAAACAAAAAAAAAATCACACAGACCATTTTCTAAAACTGGACATTTAGAGGACCTCAAAACGTCTCTTTCCGGTGAAAACACGATATTGAAAATTTGACACGTTTACATTATTTCCTGTATCAGCAGTAAGAGAAAGTGGAAATTATAAAAAGTTTATCAAAAGAAAATTTGCCACTTAAATCTTTGAAAAGAACAGTACTTTGTTTTACTTTGTTCTTTAGGTGAAAGGAGTGGGAAATGTGTTAAATTTTTTCAAAAGTTCAGTTCTCACCGGAAATACATGATCTGAAAGCACCAGTATAAGATAGAAATATTTTTTATGGCGAATTGTCTATGTGTGTGTGTGTGTGTGTGTGTGTGTGTGTGTGTGTGTGTATTTGTGTGAATAAAATATCTGAAAAAAATTGCAAGAAGTTCAAACTTAATATTCTGATTAGTGGCACCATAGCAACCTGTTAATATGGTTTTGATCAACATCCATCAAGCGGAAGTACGACTTTATTCATCTCTTTGCCACCCCATTTTGTTCACTATTGTTTCCAAAATGGCTACGAATGGTGGTGTACGATTTTCTTTAAACTATCTATTCCATCTACACTCATAAATGTCTATCACTTTTACGTGAAGCATTTTTCTAGGAAAATTTATTTGGGGGGGGGGAGAAGGGAGCAAGAATTCAAAATTTGAATAAAACTGGTTAACCGAAATTGATGCGACATTAAAAAATAGTTTGTTTTTTTTAGTTTTTTGAAAGTTTCCCGTAAACGGCTATAACGAGTTTCTTTAAGCTTACAATGCTCACCTCCTACCCTCCAGATAAAAACGTATCACTCTTATATGAAACATTTTAGCTGGAAATTGGATTTTAGAAGATTCTAAGTGATCTGTTGTGATGTTACAATTTCAAAAGTTCATTCAGTTTGTGTTCAATGTTATTGGCGCTGTCTTATAGACTTCAATGAAATCATTTCAATTACTACCTGCATTAGTTAGATGTACCCCGTACTCCCTACACGTTTATGTTAGGGCAAATTAGTGAAATTACATGTTTTCAACGAAACTTTTTTACTTTCTCTTATTCCCTAGTAAGAGGAAGTATTGTAATCGTGTCAAGTTTTCGATATCGCGTATAAACCGGATATATCCGTTTTGAGGTCCCCTGGGTTTTTAGTAAATGGTCTGTGTGTGTGTGTATATGTACGTATGTGTACAGCATAGCTCAAAAACGAAAAACCACAGAAAGTTGAAACTTAATATTCCGTTTAGATATCACTATGGGATCTGACTTCACATTATCTGTCAAAATTCCTCAACCGGAAGTACCACTTTACTAGTTTTTTTTTTTTTACTTTTATGCGTTTTTCTCAAAAATGGCTCCGACGATTTTATTCTAACTTGTTATATCAACTACATATACAATGAGCTACAACTTTTGTTTAAATCATTTCTCTGGGAAAATTCAGTTAAAGGCACTTTTAGGGGTGAGGTGGGGTTATGTTTTTCTCTAAAGTGCTATCATAGTTGATTATACAATTCTATCATCCAAATAAAATTAATTAGAAATAAATAGATGGCCAAAATTCCGAGTTTCAAGGAAATTAGTAACCGGAAGTGCGCTTTTACTGAAAGTTTTTTTCAGTTTTCGAACGAATTTCATTAAATTTGGTACACAAACTATAAAATTTGGTCAATTATAATTTCCGAGACTGGAGTAAGAGAAAGTTGTGTGAGTGTTTTATACCAGTTTTTTTTACTTACTGGAGGAACCGGCCAGCAAGACACACAAGCTATGCGGTTTTAGTATAACAACATAACATACCATATTTTAATAAATTTATTGATCTTAATAGTGGGTATTCCATGGCCAAGCTTTCAGTTTAATGTTCATTTACCACTTTAACTGTCTGAAATATCCCCAATATCACAATCGACTTTTTTTGTTATCTTGATTATAGTTTCATTGGAAGAGGTAAGAATAAAAAACGAAATAATGAGCCGAAATGTGCATTGAGCAAACCTGACATTTACACTTATTTATGGTATTTATGTTCCAAGAAAGAGTTTTTTGAGTTTCTGAGATTTTTTTGGAATTCCCTACCGATGCTTTTCTTTAAATTGGGAACATTTTCTGAAAAAAAAAAAAAAAAGATGGAAATCTATGATGTTATATTTCAATGATTTTTTGGATTTGACTTACGCAATGTCTTTTGGACTACAATGTAATCACATTCAAATACTATCTAATCATATGCTGAGAACCGATATGTACTCCTACTACCATAATATATTTATGCCAGATTTTGTGAGTATTTTGTCAATTAAGATAAAGTTTTGTGAGTATTTCCCAAACGACATTTTTTCTGAATCATAAGTCCTACAAAATGGATATAAAACAAACCTTAGAAAGATAATATTTAACCAAAAGTATAGGCATTAATCCCAAAGCAAAATTCAAAATATTTATCTTCCTGTGGGATAAACCAACCAACGTTAAACTTATACAATTAAGTCGGCCAAAAATATTTTGACACTCGAAAAGTGTATGGCAGAAGTGGTTTACAGTTAAAACGTAAACATTATATAAGATAAGGTTGGGAAGATTGCTTGTTTACTTGGTTATTGTTTTAGCACTTGGTTATTGTTTATTCCTGCTTGGTTTAATTTATTTTATATTAAGTCTTTTTTAAAGAGAGAAATATCTTTTATAAACACTGTATTTTTCCAAACTATTAAGTGAATATAATCTCGGACTACTATATATAGTACCGGCCACTAGATAGTATTTTGAACGTTTATTTAATCGACGATTTTCGTATTCTTTCGATCAGTTCCGGTTGCAGTTAGTTCCTTCAGTTAACGATGTTTAAGAAATTAAGGTCGACCTTCATTTACACTTGTACTTATATACAGCGCATAACCCTTTGTTATAGATATTATTCTCTGCTGCATCTACCACAAATCATTTCCAAATATACGATTAATATATTCGGTAACCAGTATTTTTTTAATTATTAAGTTTCATCATATTATTTCATGTTCAACTAAGTTAGGATTCTTTCCAAATTTGATCAAATATTGCGGTAGACGGGCGGGATGAATATATTAAAATTACCACATTATTTTTCATAACTTTATTTAGTACTTGTATTGCCTTGTAAAAACGGTAATCAATTCTTTTCTTTTTTCTTGTTTTTTTTTTTTTTTTTTTTTTTTTTATCTTTTTAACTGAAAATTTATTTCTGCATATTTATTTATGCACATTATCCATATTTTGTATATGGATCGTGTGATGGAAGCAGGAAACAGAAAAGTTAAACATTTTTAAATAATTTAACGCCAATTGGACGTTTGGCTGGTAAAAAGGGACAAAGAACAGTTAGAGTAAGACAATGCACTTGGCCAACTCTATTGTAAAAGACAGCCCATTGATAAATATAAGGCCAAAAATGAAAGGTAATTAAGTCTACATTTAGTCTAAAGTCTAAATCCAGTCGCAATTATACTGTCGGTCAAGATATCCGGTATTCTACAATCAAAAAGTATTCCACTCTGTCCGCTGTCTGCTCATGGTACTCGTTTATTTATATATCCTAGTTTTATATTTAGTTAGTTCGTTTTTATGTATAAATATCTGAGTCACTAAATTATTAGAGATATTTTCCGTGAAAGCCTGCTTCTTTTTGTCGTCATCGACCGGTTTCGGGCGTTCGCCCATCATCAGGATGTTTTTGTCAAAATAGTGTGGTAACATAGACTTGCACAGAGCAAATTTAGTCGATACACTATTGTATTTATACTAAATCATCACATTCAAGGTTTTACAATAGAGGATAAAGTGTATCAACTAAATTTGCTCTGTGCAATTTGACAAAAAGCATCCTGATGATGGGCGAACGCCCGAAATCGGACGATGACCACAAAAAAAAAGCCGGCCATCACGGAAAATATCTTTGATGCTTTCCAGCTCTGCAGAGTTAACCACAACAACATTAAATTATTAGTTGCATTTAATCATAGTTAAAATTATTACCCTTTCAAATTAAAAATTCTCAACTCCCCCCCTCCACTTCTTGCTTCCATCACTATTCGTATATAACATATGGCCGTTCATAGTTTTGTATGTAAATCATTGATTGTAGTTAAGATGTTTAAATATTATTAGGTAAATATTTTGCGCAGGAATGTTGTTTAAGTTATTAATCTCCCAACGCTTCTGTTAGGACTTAATGATGTATTAAGTACCAATTTAAATATGAATGCCCTTAAAAGAAATGGACAAACTACTGTTTCAGCAATCCTTATCTAGTGAACTGATTTCTCATTTGTCTCACAACCATTTCATGAGGAGTCTTAAGTATAAGAAATAATGGTGAATATAATGTTATAAAGAATTTCTTTGTTGAGTAAGGGCTTTGCATTTAAAACATATAAATTCAGCATTATTATTTGCTGTATATGAGGAGTTGAAATTGTTAACATTCCCCCTCCCCACAGTTATTGTAAATGTTTGCATTGTTTATTATATATACATATATATTGTAAATTAGGCTTAGATCAATAATATTACTTAAAGTTTGTATGCTTTTGTATATGCTGCACTTGTATACATAACACCCACATAATCCTAGGTTTGTTAGTATGGGTACTCACTTAAACCAAAATACATTCTCTGCTCACCCAAGGCACTTAATGCCCCCTACTATTATAGAGCTACAATCTACTAAATAAGGGCCTAAGGTGTAAGCTCACGTAGGCAAACTTATTGATAAGGGTACAAAGTTGTCCTTTGGATTATCTTGTATTAGGGATAATTGGAATATTAAATACGTAACCAGAATTATCTTAGAGTACGGTCTAGCTAGATATCTTAGAAACATCAAATGTTACAAATTTATTATTATTATTGTTATTATAAAAAGTAATAAATAGTTAATAAATTAGATGACTCTCTCTAAAGAACAAGAATGTTTGCCATTAGAATCGAACTATTGTTTTTGTTTTTCTAATTTCGAGGGTCATTTTTAAAGAAGCATACAAATTGAAATATCAGTATGATGAGTTTAATAATTTCACTTACTAATGAGACTTTAAAGTAATTAAATATGGTAAATAAATTGTCATTAATGGAGAGATAACGTGGAATTTGCATTCTCAAGTAAATAGGTCATATCATCATGTTCAAAAGTTTATCTAACTATAAACTCTTAGGGCACATAATTATTCTAAATATTTAAACACGGCTACGTGTAATTAATTTCTTAGTCCTCATCATTTATTTGTACTTTCCGTTGCTATAATTGATAATATAAATCTTAAAAATTGTTACAGAATCGATAGAAAATAGTTTATTGAAAAAATTATTTTTTTAGTTTCTATAAACAATAATTTACCATTCCTTCCCGTTATACCAATTGGAAAGTTATACCAAATCAATCCTCCCCGTTACTTAATAAACCCAAGTATTGATCGAGTAATATTTTTGGAGAGCAGGATTATAGCGGAATAAAATATAATCAGATACAAAATAAATGAGATACTATATTAATTTATACTGGCGGTTTTCCTTCATCCTTAAGAAATATGAATAAATCCATCCTACCCATCCTATCCCATTTTATTTCAAAAACTTTTCGTGTAACTCTTTTCTCACGCAACGTTTGTCTTGAAGACAGTTTTACTTAGTACACGTACATTAACTTTATTTTTTATAATTTACTACTTGGTTACATTTCAACTCAAAATAGAGATGTTTTACGGCTATTTATTATCTTGTGTTATTTCTCACAATTTTGCAGGATTTGTCAGAGAAACAATATTTCATATCTCTCTCTCTCCGGTTTGTTCATTTCTCTTTGTCATAGAGATTTGTAAGAAGATTCCTAAGAACAATCCTGGTCTAACATTTATTACTAAATTGGATTAAAACATTTTCAAGATGTGACAAAATCCTTGGAATGATATACAATGATAAAGTATTTCATACTATTTACAAAATATTAAGATTTTTTTTACTTTAAAGTCTAAAAAATAGATTTCAAATTAAGTCGGTCAAGGAGGTGTGGAAGTACAGAGCTGGAAATCAACCAAGTGCGTAATCTTGTAGTTTCGTCCTGTATTCTGTGATATTGCACAGTTTATCAACATATCCCGAAGATTGGTGAACATAAGTAACCAGTCGATGGCCAAAATAAAAAGAAGGAAATAATCTTTTAAAATAATTTGGTCAACAATAACAAAGCTATACTATAAGTAAGTATACATTATAAGAAGTAGGGCAAGGTGGGGCTTGTTGTTACAAATTTCAGTTAATATTTTTTAAATGGTGTATGTTGCACACAAAATTGCTGAAAATTGATTAATTTGTCTCATTTATTCCTACTAATTAGATATTTTTTTTGGAGATTTTTCAAAATGAAGTAACATTTCAAAAATTCATATACTATTATAATGCGCATACGTAATAACCGTTCCCGTTGGTGGGGCTTGTTGTTACGTGCGGAGGGTAAGGTATTACAATGTATAAAATACATGTTTGGGTGTTTATTTTAAGGAAATAAAACTGAAATATATGTTCAATACACAAATTATCAGATCTTTGTTTTAATAATAATAGCAGCTTGATTATGATCTAAACATGGATTATTATTACAAACTTAAATGCTTGAACATTCATTCTCTTTCTATTCACTGTCACTCACTACTCATCTCTAAGTCCTAGTTACAATTGTGGCAAATATATCTAGGGCCATTTTTAACACATTTTGAATGGGCCAATCTTTTGCACTGCATGCATTCATCCCCTTTTTCTCCACCTTTTGACTGCGACCATGGTTTTAGATATTTCAGCCAGTCCTCATCTTCTTCGCCGGAACCTGATGATGGCAAATAATTTTTTTTTATTCTTGTTCGCAGCTTTGGAGACACAGATTTTCTTTTCGTTAGGATTGTCAATTCTCATTGTTCTTGTTTTTGGCTTCATTTCTATTAAGATCTGCCGTGTTTTGATTTAAGATATGCGATGGCTCCAACCAAGTGTAACAACTAACCTCACTGACGCTATTTCACTAATTAATCCGTAAACACATTAGTAAAAAAATACTAGCGCAATCATATTGGATTGAAATTATTGTTAAGGATGTATGAATTAACAGCATAAGTATGAAAGCCTTACCTTTAGTAGTTTTCAGATTACAGTTTTCGGTTTCAATAATAAAATGTAGCTTTCACTATGATATTTCCGAGGAAAGTCACACAATGCTACCTTATGCACAATGTCCAAACACATAGTCCAAAATAAATTTTTTCCCAACTCAGGAAATTAACACGAAAATCCAAATTTCTGATAGAAAATAGATTCAAAAATTTGACAAAATAGAAAATCTTCCGTTTTGACCAATAATAGAAAATAAAAACAAAACAAAAGCAAAAAATATTTTAAACAAGGCTTTCTAAATGATTGTAAAACTTTTATGTATATGTAAACTGATTAATTTAGGAAATCATCTCGGAGATGGTAGCTCTAATTTAGCGTAATTCTGGTTTATTTATTAAAATTGATGGGTAACCATTATAAAGATAAACTAGAAGAGCGACCTACTTTAATTTTATACAGAAAGTTGAGAATAAAATTGTGAATACCGGTAAATTGCGCGTGGTTATGTATTTACGAAGAAAAGTTATGTTATAAACAAAATATATATTTGTTAAAATAAGCTTGTATAAAGTGAGGAAGAGAATTGGAGTGGGAATGAGATAGAGAATGTAACAAACAGTGGCAGAAATGTTTAGTCCAGAGATATAGGTCGGGCAAACATAAAGTTGCCAGTTCTGCTATACGTATATACCCCGCCGTTCGCCGCTTTGCTCTTCAATACAAAGCCTCCCTCCACCATAACTCCTGCATTCAGTACACTTCAACCTCTCCACACCCTTCTGGCTGCTTCTTTGCTACCATCCACTAGTTACCATCCACCCATTTCACCGTCCTCTTTTGTAAATATACATTGGGCCTTCTTTTCCTTCTAGTCGACCGCCTCCCTTAGGGCTAATTGTACCATCCCAACTGTTCACCCTCAGCGGACATACATACACATATACACAAAAATTTATATATGTGTGTGTGTATGTATGTATGTATTATGTGTAGACACATTCATTTTGTTTTAATACCTACCATGATGTAGAAGTTTTTTTCTTACGGTCTTAAAAGATTTACGATATATAACAGAGAAGTACTTTTTTTTCTTTTTTTTTAAATTTTCTTACAGTTACCTAATGGCCTAGTGTAAATTATTATTAACAAGCGCAAATACCGTCAACATGTGAAATAATCCCTGAAATTATCATTCTTAAACCAAATCCGTAGACACAAGTGACAACAAATTCTCGAAATTTTCGAATACATTCTTTTATGAGAGAGATTTTAGCGAGGCGAAGCTAATCCGAGATATAACATCTTGGTAAGCCACAATCTCTCAAACAGAGTTAATCGCAAGATAAAAAAACATAAATTTTGATTCGTCATCTACTCAGATACACTGGCTGTACAACGGAGCCATCAGAGTCATACTAAGTCATGGAATTTATAACAATAATCAGGTTTTACTAGCATTCAGGATATAATAGGAACGAGACGGTAGATCGTCTTGCCCGAGAAGGATCCGTAACAACTCTTATTGGATCTGAATCCTTCTGCAGCATTGCAAGAGTATCATGAGTGTTGTGATTAAAGTATGAGTGCACAACAGATCATGTGAATGGTGTGAGAAAACAGGCCAGAATAAAGAGCAAGAAGAATAAAGAAGCTGTGTGGAAGAACAGTAAACAGTTATAAGCACTTAACGCGTTAGTATGAGGGACTTGTTTGGCTGAGATTTCGCATCTTTGGGAAGGAGAAACGGACGCCTTGCAAGCCAAAAGTCTCTTTACAAGCTCATAACTTTAATAGCCATTAAAGAATTTTTTATTTATTTATTTACAAATTGATATGGGCGAGCTCACTTAGAGCTTCACACAAACAGCAAATTGATAGGAAATGAAAACAACAACAAAACAAAGATGGGTCTTCTCAGAGATCTTGGTTGAATCTGGGTTTCAATCTTTTGGATGGAATAGGCTCGCCGATATGGTAATGTGAAGCTGTGAGGATACTGTGTGAAGCGATAGGAAGAAATTGTCCGTTAGCTTAGCCATGTGTGTATATATACGAGTATATCTGGCATACCAAGTTCTCTGAGGTTTGTGTATTTCTGATAAACCAGGAAGCATTTAGTACAATTCGCAGTACCTTGTTTTGGAAAGACTGTAATCGTTTTGTCAGTGTGATGCTAGCGGTTATCCAAACTGGGCAGGCGGATATCAGGAGAGGTCTAAGGAGTGTTTTGTAGAGTAGTATGGTGCAACAATGTTTCAGTGGGGTGTTGCGGTTAATAAGTGCTTCAGCCGGATGTATCCTTGTTCAGTTTAGTGTTAATATGCAGTCTCCAGGTGAGACTAGTAACAAGGATTAAGCCCAGATACCGCAGGGAATTTCCTGGTTGTTAATTGTTAGTAGGCGAAGGTCTTCATTAATAGACATAATTTATTTATTTTTAGATATACAACTTGCGAAAATGAAGGTTGCGCTCTTCTACATGAAAATACAAAAAACAGAAATAAAACTTTTCTTCGATATTTTGATTGAAAATTAATTAATAAATAAATGAAAATATATTTAATCATTTACAATAAAAGATTGTACTGGTAAATCTTTTTTTGTATAAAATTACAAACATTGTAAATATTAAGTTTACTATAAGTGTTGAGCAATCTGGTCAATTCAGTGTAACTATCATTATCCTTGTTTATATATTGATATTTTCTGAACTATTATATAATTGAACAGTGAAAAAAACAAATGAATAATACCTTCATATTGCCTCTATTACATAAAGTACAAAGTTTGGTGGGATTATCCCAAGTCTAATTAAACAGACAGGACTGGAGAGGGGCTTCTTATTTCGTAGGTGGCACAATAGACGCATCGCTTAATAGCCCCAACTCCCACAGAATCTTCTATCCGTCATAGCATGCTTCTTTTCATTAATTCTGAACAAGTATCGTTTTTTTTCTCTCTCCTTCGACAAGATCTGATTCATCAAGCTATAAGTTAACAGTTGAATACTAATCAATTCAGTTCAGTATGTGGCAGAAGCAATATAAAAGTGAGATCACCTACTCTTCATATGAAATTTCTTGTTGAGCGTAATTTTATTCTTAATTTTATTATAAAATGAAAATGTGTTATAACTATGGCTGGAAATAATTTTGAATAACTCCAGAGTTTTAACAATTTATTTTACACTCTTTATCGGTGACGGTTTCGACACTAAAGTGTTATATTTTATAATCTTGATTAAGTAGTTCAGTCCATCTAAAAAAGATATTTACAAATAGTAAAATGTGTGGCTGCATTAAGCACAAGTAATATTTTCGTGATAACTAAAGCAATAAAAAAAAAAAAACAAAGTAATAATTAAAGTATTGGTCACCATTATTCAACACATAGTTTGTAATCATCCTCATTAATTTAATAGAACAACAGACATTAAAATAACATTTTACTTGAAGGTACCAGACCGTTCCCAAATTATTATTTTTATTTGGCCCTACAAACCGCACAAGCCAAGTAACTCGTGTTGAGCGGCCATTTTCCAATTTCTCACGTCATGCAGGATTCGTAATTCAGAGCGCCATGTAGACATCGCAATTTTGGTTTTTCCAGTCCTTTCGTGTTTCGAGGAGTTGGACCGGGTTCCATCATGACAATACGACCAGACCAGCTTTGTCTACCCAATTTGATGACCTTCACTATGCTTTCCACTTCATAGTTGGCCTTTAGTTCAATGTTTGTCCTTCGTCTCCAGTATGGCTCCAAAAATTTTCGGCGAACACTGCTTTCGAGACAATGAAATGTGTGCGCATCCATCTTTCTCAATGCCTAAACATTCTAAGCCAAATCACGGTCAACTTAGATCTGGATAGACTTCTATTCTTATGATACATATATAGGCCATAAAATCATCTGTTGGCAAGAAATATTCTGCGCTTTATTTCTTCTTGCGCATTTATTTCAACATTTATCCGAGTGCCAAGATATACAAAATTCAACACCCACTCATATATTCACCAACGCTAACCATCTCTTCCTGTCGGTCGCCGGGAATATTTTGTTTTCTGCTGATTCACCTTAAGCCCGATTACTCTCGCACTTCTCTCTAATTTTCCAAAAGTCTTACTTATTATTTCAAAGACGCTCCCAATCCGAGCAACATCTTCTGCAGATGCTAAAAACTGAACAGTTCTATTAAATATATTATGGTCTGGAATTCGCTAGCCTGGATATCAGCTATACTTATGGCTTACTTCAAGGAGAGGTTAAATATTAAACAGGCCAATCCATCACCTTGTCTAACACCCTTATATTCTTGAAAAATTACTGAGGTCATATTGAGCCCTTATTCAGCACATTGGACCTCATTCATAGTCGTTTTTACAAGGCGGCCTAGTATTGGTGAAATCACAAATGCAACAGAGCTTTATACAGATCTTCCCTACCAAGACTGTCCTAGGTTGCTTTGTAATCTATAAACTATCTCAGATACTCTTAAAATTTTTCCAAAATATAAATATATATATTATGTTAATCATGAAGTAAATATATTTTTTTTTTTTGCATATATATCAAGTTTATTAGACGTTTTACTTTTAATAAAGTAAAAATTTAGTTACTGGTTTGGTAGATGTCCATTTTTGATTTCTCTTACTTATAAAATAGAAAATATGATCATATCGGATTTTCAAAATTGAGTATTCATCAATGTTTTGCAGTCCCCTAAATATGAAAAAGAAATGTATTCTGAGCTTCTCAGTATGATGAATGTTTCTAAGAGGAGTTATGGGTATAAAAAAATCCCAGAAAGTTCAATAAAAATATTCTGCTTAGCTATCATATTGAAATACAATATATTACTTTTTTTTTCCTTATTACGCGATTCACTTATGAATACCTCTCTGGCTATATAAAACTCATTATTTTAATGATTTTTCAGTAAACATGTTGTTGATGCAAAAATGTAGATCTAAGACTTTTATTTCCATCACTTTTTCCTAGAAAGGAAGTTGTGCGAAATATAATAAGAAAAAGTTGGTCGAATTTTAATTTACCTCTACCAAATTTTCCTTTCTTTCTCAGAATAATTTTTATTCAGTGTTCGTAGAATTTTTTATTCATAAAGCTTATTTAGTATTATGTAATATTTACGAAGTATTGGTATTATTATATCAACAGCCCACATAAACAAAGATCTAAATAAACTGCAATTTTTTTGATATTTTAGTGGAAATCCTGACACATAAATAAAATTAGAGAAAGATTAAACAAAAACCACCATTTATTCATTTTTTTTATTTTATTTTAGGCATTTCTACGGTTTCCGTGGTTACCCTTGACCCTCAAAGACCATGTGAGGAGGTTTTCCCAGTCTTCCTCCGTCAGGCGGCGAGCATCCATTGCTCGACCATGAGTCCTTTCCATGTCATTCTAGAGCGCCCTCTTTTCCTTCTTCCAGGAGGGAACCACAAAAACACTTTCTTTGGCCACCTTTCCTTCCCCATTCGCTGGACATGACCGTACCACTGTAGAGACCGCATTTCTAGTCGGTCAATAGCAGTCTCCTGTGCTTCCATATCCGCACGGATATCGATATTTCTTCTCCTATGTAGAAGTGAGATCCTCATACGTCCATCTCAATTGCATTTATCCGTCGTCTGAGATGTTCGTTAAGTGTCCAGCTCTCCCCACAGTACGTGAGAATGCTTTCCACTATCATCCGCAGAATGAGTATCTTCGTATCCAATGTTATGTCTTTGCTCCAGAGGAGGATCGCAGCCTTTACTTGTCCCTACCCTGCTTAGAACGTCGGCCTCACAGCTACCGGAGCTATCAATAATTGAACCTAAGTACCTGAAACGGCGAACGGACCTAATGACCTGTGAGTTCACCATCGGATTCCGGCCCTCTCCTCCTACAAACAAGTACTCGGATTTATAAAATTTCACTTTGAAGCCGCCAGCTTCATAGCTTTCGAGCAGTTTCCTCATTAGATACTTAATATCCTCGCGGTCCTGGGCTAAAATAACTTGGTCATCCGCGAATAGAAGGGAATGTATATTTTTGTCTCTTATTGGAATGCCCATTCCTTTGCAGGAAGCATTCCAATCCATCAATACACTCTCCAGATAAATTTTTAAATTTGTAGGGAACATTACACAACCCTGGCGCAGACCTTTAGTAGTGCTGAACTCGTGTTTCACACTTGCCCTGCTTCACACTTGCCCGACAGTCCTGATACATTCTTTTGGTCAGTCCGATCATAATTCTATGAACTCCAGACTTCTGCGATGCTGGCCAAATCCTAATAATAGGCACGGCGTCAGAAGATCCACAAAAACCATATGGACTTCTTTACCTTTCGCAACCATTTTCTCCGTTAATTGGCGCACTGCAAAAATATGATCAAGGCATGATCTTCACAATGTAAATCCTGTCTGGTCCGGTTTGCATTGATTTTGTCATTTCCTTCAGATGCCTTTTAACAATACTACTTAATATTCGACTGAAAGAAGACATTTCACTAATTCCTTGGTAATTTCTAGGATCCTTTTTGTCTCCTTTTTTATACACTGGTGTAATGTAAGACAAAGTCCAATCTCTCGGGATACTGACCCCTTCCAGTAACTGGTTACAAATTTTTGTGAGCGCTCTTATTATTCGTTGGCCACCATATTTAATAAGTTTCATCACAATGCCTCCAGGGCCCGACGCCTTTCCATTGCTCGAGTTTTGCAAAGCATCTCCGACTTCTTCTTCCATGACAGGCTCCACCTGCTCATTTGTATACATGTAAATAAGTAATATACAGACACACAAACAAACAACAGAATTCCGTGTGAAGGAGTGCTTACAGGTATTTATATTTACTTATTTATTTTAAATCCGTAAATATTTACTTCTTGCTACATTAAATATTGCTTAGTTTTTATTGATTTCATAATGTGTTTTTTAGACCAAAAAAATAGGATGCTTAATTTACCTGTTCATAGATAATATGTTAGATAGACCATGTCCAGCAACCTAATAAACGAATAAATCCATCAAGATGAAACATATTTATTACAACCATAAAATAAGAAAGCAGGATGAATGGACTTGCTGGAGAAGCTCTAAATTTAGAAAAAGAAGAATTTTAAATAAAACTTGATTAAATAATAGACAAAATTAAAGAAATTAAACAGAGGTTACTTTTGTTTGTGCGTGAGTAAGTAAATTTTTGTTGTCTAGCTTTTGTTCTCTTGGAAATAGCGTTTGACCGTTTGATAATCTGTCTCAGGAATTTGCTAATAAATCCACTTCTTATCACATGTCCACTATTTTTTTGTAGACTCAAACTTCAGATGGATTTTTTATGAGAATTTGATAAGTAAACATTTACTTGGTAGCTTGTTGAAGTACAAATCTTGCGGTACTATCCTACTACTTTGTCCCCTTCCTGTGGGCTATGAATATGGCTGCTAATGGTGTCTTTAGATGCCAATGCTGCAGCAAGTGTACGAGTAATTGTGGTTGGATTTAACTCCACAGTTCCCCTTAAAGCCTCATCAACGTCGCATGATGGCCGCCCTGAACATGTCTCTCTTTCTAAGGTCATATCATCAGTATTAAATTTTTGAAACCAATGTCGGGCAGTAGGTTGATCATGGACATCTTTCCCTTCGATATCACATAGAGCACGCGAGGCTTCACACTATCTTTTTTTCAATAGCGATTTAAGACACGACCTTGGTTGTAAAATAGCTCACTATAGAACTGTCTATTTGAAAGGGTATAATACATGTTGAATTTTGCTTTACCGCCCAACGATGGTGTAGAAACTAAATTTAGCAAACTGTTATCAATTGGGAAAGAATTTCTCATCGCTGTAATTTTTGTAGTAAATTTTAAATGTAAACAGTTTCTCATTCCGAATTCTTTCGTTTTAGTGTTATTTACTATGATCTTTCATTCTGGTCTGTAATTATGAAAAATGTGGTGGTTTAGTGACAAAATGAAATCAACGTATTCATTGTTTGGAATGATTTATTTTGAAATTTTCATGCCACTGATGAATATTTCTGAAATACAATGGCATTAATATATGCAAATTAAATGCAGAATGAGATTATCTTACTTGGTTCACACCTTCGCCTAACAGTCCCACAACATCTCTAACTAATTTTCCTGGACCAACATCTTTATTATCTATTTAACATTTTGTGTTTTGTTTTTAAACAAAAAAAACATAGTCTAATGTAATTTAATCTTTTTGGTTCTTACATTCTCTTATCATATAAGAGAAATATTGCGATCGTGTCAAATTTGCCGAGCTTTCTCGGAAAATATAAGTTGATTGGCCTCCTGACTGAGATGAAAATCTTTTAACGACTGCTCCCTCTCTCTCTCTCTTACATACACGCTCTCTAAATATATATATAGTATGTGTTTGCGTGTGAACAAAATATACCGAAAATGAAAAATATCAGGAAACTCCGACTTAATACAACACTTAGCACGTGTGCGTTTTTAACAGCTATATAAACCCTCTGACTAGAATCTCCAAGAAGTAAGGCTTTCAAATATTGCTTCAGCACATACGGCGGAGTTGGCAGCTATCTGAAAAGCCATAAGGCAGGATGAAAAAAAATTAAAGAGACAGACATCACTGTGGTAGATTTCAGTCACTCAAGAAGTACACTTCAGATGATAAAATGCTCAGGTGATCTAACAGATCCGATAATCATAAAAATATCTATTTGTTTGGAGAATGCTGAAGGTAGGGATACGTTTAGTATGGGTTCCAAGATTTATGAATAATTTCGATATCCTGGCAAAAGATGCAAATATAAAATATTTTTTAAAAAAAGTTTGTGGACTTCATAAAATAACCAAGATTACACATAAAAATTTTTGTGAAATTAAAAAATTTACAGATACAGCTGTGATTGCTGGATGTATCTGTCCTATATAAGATGAGATCTTCCAAGATGGCCAATTCAATATAAAATAAATAAATAAACAAACGGAGGTGGAAGGCCAAAAAATGTTTACGAAACTGTGGTAAAATCATAACTAGTATTAACTAATAATTACCCAATCAAATGAAATATATATAAATGTCCACAAGCAAAATATATTCAAGAGATAATAGTAGTAATACTATAGAAATTGTTCTTCAATTCCAGCAGAAATAAGAGAGAGAGCATGTGAGAAGAATTGGAAAGAAGCTTTAAGAAATTCCACTAGACTACTAGATGGTGGGTTCAATTTGTAAAATCAACTGTTAAGACAGCGGGTGTGCCAAATATTCCCCAAGCGAATCCACTTCCTTCCTTCCTCATGATAGTGGTAGAAAAAGTCCCCCCTTTTTGCCGTTTAACAGCTAATGAATGCCCAACTCTAACGTTATTCTGGTCAGGACGAGATTACACAATCGATCCAAACCTAGTAACTCCTTATAGGTTAGTTTTATTTTTTCTTATTTCACACTTTGTTCATGCTGTCTGTCATAATGAGATATACTATTTACTAAGAAATATATTAATTCAATATTAACGTCTAATTACTTTCTTTTTTTTCTTTTTGTTTTAATCAAAAAGAAACATTACATTAATTTCAATAAATTAATTTAGAATTAACCAATTAAATAAATATTTAAGCTACAATTGTATTTAAGAAATCCGTAGCCCCTTATCTTAGGAAGGGCAAAAATCTGCAATATAGCGATTTTTCTCGTGGGTCGTATGATCAGAAGTCGCTGTTCATAGTGTGTGCTGGCTTTGTAAATAGGGCCCGCTGCTAAAGGTAATTCCCTATTTGTTGTGATTGGGTCCGGAGCTGAATCTGGAAAGCATCAGAGATATTTTCCAACATAGTCTGCTTCTTTTTTTGTCAACGAGCGGTTTCGGGAGTCCGTCCATCATCAGGATGTTTTGTTAAAACTGTGTTATAACACATATTTGCACAGAGCCAAATCAGTGTCTACAAAGTGCGTATTTTTGTTCAGAATGATGAACGTGTAATGTATTGATGTTTGTTGTAGTTCGTGAGAGCGGCTGTGGGCTTAACCGTTTTTTGGCTGTATCTGGAAACATGTTCGAGCCGTATGTCCAAATTTAGAACAAAATTGGCAAGTGGGCCTATTTTGGAGGTTATTGCTACCATTATTATTATTATGACTATCTGAATAAGGGTTAAATCGCGAATTGTTTGAATTAATTCGAGGACTATGATTATTACTATAATATTGATTATTATTATTATTATAGCGATTATTACTATTTGCTCTGTGATTAAGGTTTTGAGGAATATTAAATTTCTTAGGCATTTTGCCAAAGTTAGTACGAGGTTTTGGTCTGAATTTGTTGGTGCAGTCCACGTCAAAATGTGGACCGGAACAATGGCGACAAGGTCTGTTCTTTATTACATTAAATACTCTACAAGTGGTAGTTGTTTTAATTGTGGCTTTTGACTTTTATTACGATGCGGGCATTCTCTGTGGAAATGCATTTGTCCACAGTAACGACAAGGAGATGGAGGTGTACGAGAATTGGAAGTTTTCGCAGTAACAGCGAAAACTGTGGGGTTTGATTCAGAAGCCTGAACTTCTTTTAGGGCATTGGCATAGGAAAGTGCTTCATCTAATTTTTGAGGAAGCTTCGTTCGCACCTCATTACGAAGCGGTTGAGGAAGTGACTTCAAGAATGCATCAGTGGCCAGTTTATCTAAAATTGTTTGTAAGGCCTCGAGTGGGTTAGCTTGAGCTTTTAAATGAATGGCGGATTGGATATGTCTAATCCTATCCGCGAATGTTTCAGGAGACTCAGTGGGCAGGGACTGAATATTAGTCATCTGTTGTAAGAGGACTAGGGGTGTTTTCTCCTTACGAAATCGGGCTAGAAGTCGCTCTGAAATTAGAGGATACGTTATAATTGTACCCTGGCGTTGTAATTCGGCTTTCTGGGT
Organism: Triatoma infestans; assembly: GCA_011037195.1. Classification (NCBI taxonomy): domain Eukaryota; kingdom Metazoa; phylum Arthropoda; class Insecta; order Hemiptera; family Reduviidae; genus Triatoma; species Triatoma infestans. Next base: position 18,268 of record JAAEAF010010072.1, read on the forward strand.
GTCGTAAAATATTTTTGCAGAACCTGAGAGTCTAAGAGCTAATATTTCTAATTTAGCAGCGTCGTCCCAGCCAGAAAGACTAGCACAATGGCTAATTTGGTCAAGGAAATCTGACACTTTGGCTGAATTTTCGCCATCGAAGGTAGGTAAGCTATTGATTAATTGCAAATTCCTTAAGGGACTAGGTTGATTATTAATTGGAGGATTTGCTAATTGCTGCTGCGCAAGTAAATATTCTACAGCAGCGTCGATGCTTGTCCATTTATCTTATACATTTTTAAAATAGATGAATTACTTGGGGAAAGATTATATTTTTCAAGACGTCTACGTAATTGGAGTAAATTGCCTCCAGCAGAAAGGTTATTATCGCGTAATATCTTTATAATTTGGGATCTATTAAGTACACTCATAAATTCAAAATTCGAAAGGGATTGAGGTACAAGTGGTACAATTACAAAAATTTAAAAATGAAATTCACTAGAAAATTCAATAATGGGAAATATTGAAGATATTTCCGCTGAGAAAATAATTAAAAAACAATCAAATTATCTGATGGATAATTTGTTTAATTATGAAATTGAAATTTTTACGTACTTGTAAATTTGTGGATTCTCGTTGAAAATATCCCAAACAGCTGGCACCAATGTAATGTAATGGTGTGGATGTGTGTATAGGTAGCTTGTGGCGTAGCGTTTTAGCGAAAAGGGCTTGTATGTTTGCTTGAGATAGAATGCAAGAATAATTAAGAACACCCTGGTAGTTTAAAACAATATATTCTCTAAGAGAAATTAAGTTAACAACAATATGCTTATAATTTAAATGGAATAAACTCTTAAAACTTGATATTGGCTCTGATGTTTTCACTTTGGTAGCTAGAACGAGTCTATCTTAAATGTCTCTTCTCTTTGTCCGTTTAGTGCCTCCCTTGTGAGGAGAAGGGATTAGAACAAAGCCATAAAGGTTCTTGGACATTCCTAGTAACGGTACTCGTATTACCTGCTGGTCCTTTTGCAACATATTTTGATAATTTAGATTTATTTAAAAATTAATATTATTTCAAGATTCTTGCATCCATCACAAACGCTTCAAATCTTTTCTGGATACAACAGCCAAGGCAGGTCGTAGCTTGCTCCAATCCTGGGAGGATTTCACATTCTGAGCTCTTCTCGAAGAGACTAGTCGCTTAAAACTCACAAAGGGCTCAGGCCCCAAAAAGATAGATACAGCAAGGGTTTCGGCAAGGCTTTCCTTGCAAGGGTTTCGGCAATCTCTATTAGCAGTAGAGAGGAAACGGATTAGCTCAGTGTGAGGGGCGCTGGACTCTCTCTTCGGAGAACCCGGGCTCGAATCCAGCAGTGCTACCCTTAGATTTTCTCTTCCTAAGAGCCTCTACAGCTCACTATTTTGTGATGGGCAATGTTGTATGTAGCTTGAGAACACTGCTCGGAGGCGGGCTGAGCACTGAGAAGACTCCAGGGGACATAATAGATCTTTCAGGTCGCAGTGCACTATCCCCTACAAGAATCTAAACTGCCAGTAAATGAAAGTAAAAACTTAGATTGCTATGAAAAAGAACACCATGATAAGAGTGAAATATTAGTTTAATTAGTAATGTATAATTTTCCAAACATTCCAAAAGAATTTATTACAGTCATAAATGTTAAAAGTTAATTCTATTATACATTACAGTATAATTTCAGTACTTTATTTGAAAAATAATAATATAATAATTTAGTTTTCAATAGTTCTACTAATAAATCGTTGAAACAATTAATATTACGCGCTCCAAACGAGATATAGATAAAATTTTGTTTTATAATAAATTAAAAATGGTGGAAATGAATGTATTTTTCTCTCTATAGTTAAACGCAATCTCCAAGATTAGCTTTTCAAATATTCATATCTAAATTGTAAAAAACAAAAGAAAAGAAAATAAAAAGGAAATGGAATGAAAAGTTATTTCAATGTTATTCAGCTGTATCTTTTTTACAAGGCAGCAGCACAACAAAATAAATATAAAATACGTAGCCCTTCCTACAAGTCTAATCAATATTAAATTTCGTTAATTATTCATGAGAATAACAAAATTTATAATGAGAAACTTTTATACTTAAAAAAATGAACTTATATACCGTGTAAAAATGTAAATTCTATTTCAGTTAGCTTGAGTTGTAATAAATTGTTTGGTTTCGCCTGGAAGAAAGTGAATACTAGAAAATTAGAAGCTAGATTAACGGAAACGAAGAGTGATGTGTATTCATAGCGTTGGCTTATGTGAGTCGCTTGAAGAGGGAAGTGGCTATTTATAACTCTTGCTTGTTCTAACTGTTAATAGCTAGTATTGCTGGCTAACTTTGTAACAACTTTCTGGCCAATAAAAGTGCTTTTTAAAGTAAAATAAAGTAATAATGCTTATGAATGTTTGTCTGGCTATTTTCTTATGCGTAGCTTGTTCATATTTCTTCAAGTGTTGGTTTAGCTCTTCAAGCGTTAACCCCTCTAATTTGATCTTGTATTTTGATGAAGGCCTCAGATTGCCAGGCTTTTATGGGAGCTACTTGAGCTTCTAGGTAGAAGCGGGGTTTTCAAAATTGTAGATCCAAATCACCGTTTCGTGGTGTGCAGTAGCCATCATTTTGCGATTTAACAGATGTTAAGCAATGAAGGAAAAGGGAACTGGAGTGGTGTCACCGGTCTGAAAGATTTATAAAAGATATAAGACAGGGAGAATTAAAGTATCTTTTCTCCCTGAATAGGATTCAACTGAGAGTTATGGTAGGTGTATTGAGTGAACACAATTAGGTAGCCAAATTATTTACTTACACAAACTAAATTGGCAGGATGTGTAGAGGACTTTGTATCACAATTGTGACCATTGGAGTCAGAGAAACGGTGTATCACTATCTTGGTCAGTGTCCCTGTTACACATAGTTTGGTGGCTTACACTGTCCAGCTTGGAGGAGGAATAGATTAATGATATCTTAAGATATTGTTGCCCAGACTGGTGAGGCCCATTAGATGTAGTCATTTTGTGTTGGGAGACAAGAGCTATACACTTAAGCACTGCGCTTTCAGATACCCTAGATAGTAATAAAAATAATTTGCCACGACTTTGGGAAAAATTCACACTTTTATACGTTCCATGGCCATCCAACCATAATTTGAATCTTTCTCTCACGATAGGGTAGCCGAGTGCTATCTTTTGGATACTATGACATATTCACATCAAATGTGAATGAAGTCAATAATATAGACAGGAAAGGTTTTTTCTCTTTTTTTAGCTCTTCAATGCTTAAAATGGATACAAAAAAAACATAGAAATTAAAGTCAACTCTAAAAGAGGATCAGACAAAATATTCTTTCTATTTTAAGCAGACGTTAAAGCTCTAAAATATTTTCTGATTATTCTTAATAATCCTCATTAATATTGCTCAAGGAAGTGATAGAAAATTCTAATTAAAAAAAAAATTAATAATGAAGTGGATTATAGATTATTTAAAAAAAAAAAAGGAACAGAGAGAAACAATAAATAATAATTAATCTTAAAAATAAATAAATAAATTATCTAAATCTAAATAATTTTTTTTTTTTTATTCAGTTCCTGGTACCTTACTTGTGCAACTAAGTATTTGTCTGAATATATATATTGTGTGAACATAGAATGGCCTTGTACTTATTGACTTGATCCAACTTTTAAGGTCACACCGCAGTGTTAGTACTGTAAAATTGCATTCGTTATACATTGTGTTACCTATTTTTGATAAAAACATTAATATTATATTAATTCTCAATTTTCAATAAAAGGAATTTGTTTAATAAAGCTAAATGGAATTTATAAATTTGTATTTTTAAATAAAAAATTATATTAAATAGAAATTAATATAGATTTTCAATTTCTTTTTCTTGTGTGTGTGTGTGTGTGTGTGTGTGTGTGTGAGGGGGGGGCTTTTAAATGAGATATTACATATTTATGAATTCTTGATGATAAATTATGAATTAAAATTTTGTATTTTTTATCTTCATCCACATAATTGATTTTTAGAGTAAATCCAGACCATAGAAAATCTCTTGATAAATAATATATTTCTTCTTATAAGAATTATTTTTTTTAAATTTTATAATTACTCGTATTATTATGTTAAGTACATCAATAAAATAAACATATATATATATTTTGATCCATTACAAGTATAAGAAGGCCAAAAATAGTATGTATTTAAAACAATAATGGCTGTCAAACTGATGTCGGTAATATCGAGATAAAGTTGGGTGAAATGGTTTTCCTATTTCTATTTTCTCTGAGTGCAAGTTTCTAATGGGCAAATTTGCTTGAATCTTGATATTTTTATTAAACATTCTGCTGCTGTTAAGAGAAAATGAAAGCTCGGCAGTTTAGAGGAAGCATTTTCCTATCTCATCCATAAAGTCCACAACTCCACAACATATTGAAAAATCAACTTCTCGGGAAAACTCCCAAAATAATAATAACAGATGAAGTAATAAAAAAGTAACAAATGATGAATTGTCGACCAGTTTCGGTCGTTCCATCAAATTCAGGATGTCATAATTATAAAGTGTGATGTCACACTGATTTGTAAAGCTTTCCGTTAAATTTAGATTCAAGCCTAAAGACATCCATCACAGAGCCCCGCATTAAAATCAATTTTTCGCAGCAAAATGTTTCAAAATACATGGTGATAGAAATACATGTGTAAAAATATATAAAAGAATTGTATAGAAAATTATTGGAGCCATTTTCTAGAAAACTGCAAAAAGATGATAAAAGAATTTATTCTGTAAAAATACTACCGTTTCTAGGATTTTGACCTTCCTTTCGGATCTCTTACTGTAATCATAAGTTTTAACTTACTGTGATTGCTTTTTTTTGAGACGCGCTGTTATGCTGACTCATACAAATCTTATTTTATTAGGAAGGAAACAAACTCTATGCTACTGAAAACCTTTCCGCACCCATTTGGCTACCCCCAAAGAACAATAACAGCAAGAATAAAGATTTAATCCATGTAATTGGCTGAGATGGTGTGACGGTGACATGGTTTTGAGTGATTTGACCGTGGTGAGTTGCTACGTCCAACGAAATAGCAGCAGTGACACCACGCTTCAGTGTTACATACTTCAAAGTTTGCCAGTTTTCGTTATTTAAAGCTTATCGTCTGACAATGATGAGTGCCCTTCTTTTAAACCTAAATTATTAACCTAAACAATTTTCAAATAAAAAGAAAATATAAATAAGTATTATGAATTTATAATTTGTTCAAAAATTGATTTCTATATAAAAGGATGAGCTTCTACAAGACTCATTTAGCGTGTACTTAATTCATGGTAGTCCCTCATAATAATTGTAGGAATCGTTTTAAAAAGGGGGGCGAAAAGTGTCAATAAAAATGAAAAATGGCTATTTACTGTTTCCACTCGACAACAAAATAGTGATATAAGACAGAAGTCACAAATATTAACATCAGTATTAACTGTATACAAAATCCCTTAAGAAAATAGAGCGTCGCATAGATGTGACGGAGTGGTAAAGAAAGACAGGGCAGTTTTAACCAAAGCGTTTCATGAGTCGGAAGGCGTTCACAAACCACATTGCGCTGTTTTATTAAGCGATTTGTGCTGTGTGCAGTGATCAATGCGGTTTGCAGTATCAACGACGTGCTGTATTTGTCAATATTGCATTTGCATTGGAATATTTATAATAAAAAAAAAAAAAACTAAAACGAAGAATGTGGATACATCCAAATATCAAAGAAAGGCAATAAAAAGGGCATTTTCATACGTTGTTTGCTGAGTTACAAAGAGACGATAAACTTCATAGGATATCGCGAAGTACTTTTGATGAGTTACTTACAATTTGCCAAGAAAAGCTAACAAAGAATTACTTTATTTATTAGCTTTTCTGCATCAAATTTTTTTCCAGCCATTTCTAAACAAACGAGTCAACAAACGCCCGTGTCTCAACAGAGCCATCTGACACACATTAAAACACCCTTCGGGTGACTTCGGTAAGTTAAACCGATTCGATTCCTCACATCAATTACCTACCGACGCTGTTTTAAAACAGCCGCACGAAATGAAACGCTAGGCACCGCTGTGTATGTTTTACACTATTTATGATTTAGTCCATGACATATTGAGTCGTGCACCGACTCGTTAAACGCTTCGGTTTGTCTTTACACTAAACTTGCCGGAAACTAGAGGTGATCATCTGCAAGTGACAGTATGCGTCAAACACAAAGTCACCGCCACTTCACTTCAAAGCGTGCCGCTACATTCATTTTCTTAGGTTTACTTTTTACTCCTACCTTTTGGTCACCTCATTACCATCAATCCTAAGAAGTCCGATCAAATGAACAATTGCTCAAAGGGAAATTGCCACAAGCTCTCTTCCATAGATTGTTCCACAAACTCTATAAAAAAAAAATCTGGTGTG